>BMAO01009631.1:0-132590 GCA_019973975.1 Trichonephila clavata | reverse complement strand
CTATCTATCTATGCGTCTATCTTCTCACGAACAGCACCACGCAGAAAGTACGCAGGTGAGTACCAAAGATCAGGAATTTTCCGGAAGCCTGTGCCTATTTCCTATCCGATATTGATGTATTAAAAGATATTAATTAAAAACCTTAAGGACATGATACCTTTCAAACCAAGTGTACATTTTGACATACTTCTTCGATTCAACATAAAATATTAAATTTTGCATATTGTACGATTTTTAGTGTTCAAAACAGTTCAAGTTTAAATGCTTAATCAATTTTGCTTTAAATTAATACATTTTTAACAGCACAAAATATGCACCTAAAAATTTTAAACAAATTACTTACCTTCTCTGTTACCGCAGATAACTTTTGAAGATGTACAGTAGAACCTTCATTTGTACCAAATTAAGCTAAATAATGCCTTAATTCTATAGCCTCAAATTTTAATTTCTACATTTAAAGTAAAATTTAGATATCATAAAATTTATAATTAGTAATTTTTCCATCTATCAATGTTATAAAATAAAATCTATTCACCGTATTAACAAAACTGAACACAGAATCGCAAATGATAAGAACAATAACCACATAAGTACAGAACTCTACAATCAAAACTTTTTAATCACGCAGGAAAGTGTGAAGAGTAAACTGAAAATCACGTTTAAACATTTACTGTTATAATTTTGTACCACAAATACAAGTACGAATACTTAAAATGCACCCGCCTCCTATAATACCTGCTAACAACAAATGCTCATGCATGGCTTTTCGCATTCTCAAAGCCTGACATCTAATAATTTGAAGATCTAGACTTTATTTCGGCTTCTTATTCGAGCTTTATCACACTGAAAGCATAAGTGACAAATGCCTACTTTATATAGATAGATAGATACATACATACATACGTTTGTTTACCTTCGAATTTTAATAGTGTAGATGTTTGGCGCAGTATGGCCGAAATCGGCTCTTGCGCCAATAAACCCCAAAATCACTCACTCACTCACGAGTGAAATTTATTTGAAAAGTCAGCGCACACAACAATGAAGGAGTATTTTCTACATCATAATTTTCATTTGTAATTTAATGAAGTGCGTTCAAAGTAAATTTTAGTGTTTTTATTTTGTCCGAGACAATGTATTCAAATAAAATTGTAAAAAATTGGTATTTATTATTTTTCTACGAGTTTTCGCGTGCTACTTTTACAACTCAGACGTGCCACGGATTGGCCACCCCCTGTTTTAGGGGATGAGTGTTTTTAGACCGATACACATAAAAAGAGTTGGAGGAAATGCACAAACACAATACATTGATTGTGTACATTACTATGACCTCTTTCTGGTGGTAGAGGTGTTCCATGCCGGTAAAAAAAACCCAGGTTTGGAGTGAATAATGTCTCGGTAGGCAATTCTCACGTCAAAGATATTTGGGCTAAAAAATTAGTCAACGTATTTAACAAGCGATAGCGAATAGTCAGCAGAAGAGGAAGGTGGGACCAAAACCTTCCAAGTAAACATCATTAATTTTGATGAGTGATGGCATCAGTATGAAGTGTCACGTTATGGTCATGAAAGATAACACAATGCCAATTCAGGTTTCTTCGCTACTAATGCGGATCGCAGCCCAAATGAAGACATTAATGCTCAGGTGGCCAGTAAATTATTCTCCACACGCCCTACCATACACTGAATAAAAACTTCATGGGATGAAATCCTTACTTGGACGTCAATACAAGCTTTCTGAATACACATAGTCAATCGCCAACCACTTTAAATAAGGTATATGACCTCTTCTGTCTCCCTTTTCCTAGCTTCCACACTACACTGACAATGAGCCTTAACAGATTTAACGTGAAACAGCCCCCCCCCTCCACACAACGGGTCTTCAATGGCATCAGGACTTGAGCCTGCGGCACTCCAGACACAAGTTCGTGACCATAACCACTAGGCTACCACAGTCCGCTTGAAGGATGATTCGTTTTCGTACCGGAAGGCAAGGCAGCACGCTGATATGGAACCGTCAATCTAACGACCAGTGTCTGGTGAAGACCAACTCTAGCAGGACTCCACTCGGGCAGTTTGTAAGGCTTGATCAAGAACCTCTTCTTCAACGAGTGAAGGCAGATTTTATTTATTTTTTCCTTCAATGAACTTTTGCACGCACTTGACAAGACATTTCTATTTTATTCTTACGAAAAATGCTTCTTCTTCTTTGTTAACAGTTCGTACCACACCTTGTGCATTTCAAAATCAGTGATAAACTCTAAAACCAATTTGTTCATTTTAAACTTTAAAAAAAAATTCTATACTTAAAATATCTAAATTTTTGACTGTGCATGAAACACGGTTTTGGACATCATCGAGTGGCGCCATTTAACTCTTTCCAAACCATCCCACTCATTTAGTTGCAAATTGTTGGAAAATATTTGCTGTTGTTTGTTATCACTTTATGAAATAAATTTTTGATTTATTTAAGCGAGAACAAGGAGTCACACATTCTGCGAGTAGAAAATGTGTTCCTAAGGAAGGAGAAAAAAAGACTCAAGACGTAAAAGATAAAAGAGTTTTATTATTTTATGAACATTACAAAATAGCTGAATGCAATGAATTCACCATTTTCCATGCTTTCCATCAGCACATTTTTTTTTGAAACATCAAAACTGGTGACTACAGAAGTTTGTCTAAATTGAACAACTGATAAGCGAAACAGGAATCAATCCTTAATTCAGGAAAGACATCCGCTCTTGATCACAACTCGTCTACCATTCACTTCAATACAACTGGGGTTGCCTCATTCTTTTTGGATTAATTGAAATTTACTCAATGTTTGTAGAACTGAATAAGGTATTAAAATCTTAAGCAAAGAAAAGTATGAATAAAAATAATAAAATGAAATTTTCTCCAAGATAACGAGCGCGCAAAATAATAAAATAAAATAAATAATAATTATTTAGATTTTAAATAAAAAATGTTTACAAAAATTATGCCTTTATAGATTAATTCTTTTCTTATGGCAAACAGAAAAGGCGATGACTTGATACATTACACATTACGAAGGGGAAAATGAATGTTTTCCCTCATTTGTAATGAGGATGCCTTTACGAAATAAAGTGCAACAATTGAGATTTTGTGGGAAGGCTGATTTAGAAAAACTTCATTTGAATTCTGAAAAGATTTTTGTTCGAATTTGAGAATTAAGCGAAATTATGACATTGTAGGATAGGATTTTCGTTAATCTAACAGCAAATCGAGAAAATTGAATTTATTTATTGTTAATTTCAATGAATTCACGGAAAAGAAATGAAAAATGTGCTCTATTAAACTAATGAGGCACAATCCCCTTTCATATTTTAAAAAGAAAAAAAATAGTTTTGGAAGAACGTATATTCAAGAATCGTTTGCTTCAAACGATATCAAGAGCAATGAGCAACAATCCGAGGGTGAATCTCTAAGGGGTTGCTACAGGGGCGGGCGAATATCTTTCCTGAAATCCGAATAATTCCCAAATCGTTTCAAATGACAACATGGAAGCTCATATGACAAAAGGATAATCCATTAAACATCAGGGCAAAGAGCAACAATATTATAAATATATAGTTTGTTCATCCATTGCATAGTCCAATAAATATACCCTCTTACACAGACAAATACAATTTCGAGATCAAAGTGAGTGTGTGTGATAACATCAAAAATGAAGAGTTCTTTCATTTTCATTCTTCGATAAAAGTTTAAAACACTGATGCGAAAAATAAAAACGGGAAGGGCGGGAAAGATTTGATTCTCGAAGACATTTTCGTTTTACTATTTTTTACAGAGGAAGATTCCTTAAAAATATGAATCGAGTTTTTGTCCGCGCATGTTCTTTTTGGCACAGCTTCATAGACAAGGATCTCTTCTGCTCGGGGGAAACGATTCATTAAAAACATGAAATGCTCCTGTTGAACTGAAAGTCGTCGCACGGTAACCTTTTAAGGCAAAATGCTTCCCGATTGGCCCGCTCCAATCGATGGCTAGTACTACCCGAAGAAAAGAGTAAAGATCGAGAAAGCAATTTTAAATTACGTTTTGGAAAAGGTTCTCCCCCCCCCCTCCCACATCCGCTTTCGATTGGAAGTAAGCAATCTCCCTCCTAACAAGAACTCTTGTCGACCTTCTCCTTTTTAGCTACCACAAAAATAGATTCTTCCACGTTCCTTCTCTAACTCACACAGAACTAATAACTCTAGAGAAATGATCACTCTAGGTCGGTGTTCTTACTTTAAGTGCTTCTAGAGTTTGAATTACAAAATTCATCGATGTTCCTAGGATTCACTTCCTACTTTTCGAAACGTGTGGTCTAAAGACTATAGATATTACCAAAATCCATCTGCATGACATGGAAGCACCACATGCTCTTTCTAGAATAACATTGAAAGAAGTGCAGGCAAACCTCGTTGACGCGGAAGTTCCCCCAGGAATGCTCTCCTAAACTCTGTCTACCTAGAGTGCCTACTAACAGCCGGTCGTATAAAAAGAACGTCTGAAATGCTCCGAGTTAACGAGGCTTGAGTGCAGAGACGTGTCATTTGTACTTCAGGACAGGAAGGTGTCGAGTGAAGTGGCTCGTGCATCTCGCGAAAGGCACACGATCCACGTTTCAGAAATCAGTTTTCAAGATTAACACAGAGATCTGAGACAGCATCACAAAGGGGTGAAAATTAACCCGAGAGGAGGACCGACAGTTCCGATGAAATTACTTAAATAACATGAATGCCTTCCTGAATCGATGAAGCTGAAGTACCCAAGAAAGGGAGGGGCTCATGTGTCTTCGGGATTCTTCCTCTGGTCAATGCCCTCTTGGTCAAGGCACGGACCTCACAAAAGGATTCTCGTGAGCCAATGGCTACTGATATGGGGAGTTGGAAGTTCGTTGTCGAAGGGGTTAAGGCCCATCAGACGGAAGGGTGGATGTGAAAACATTCCGAGCAGAGGTGTTGCTTTCTAGACCGTGGTCTCTATGGTGTGCGTGGGAGGACCCTCCGACAAAGAGTCCAAGGTTGTGGAAGGGGACTGCCTGGGGGCCAAAGACGTCCTCTTGGGGTAGGAGCTCGTGCCAGGATTCTCCAGGCCACTTCGGAAGGCGTTTACCACTCGGATCTGCAATACATGGATAGAAGAGAAGAATCACACGACAGCACAGAGACAAGCCCCGCCGAGCGTCAGCCAGTGGACGAGGAATGCTACCGTCAAGTAATTTTGCTCTCCAAATACACCCAATGATAGATACGCAAGTAGCTACTCAATTGATTTGTTTCTACATTTTACTCTTATGCATTAGGAAAAACCATGATTTATAGAAGGGATGCGCAAGCTTCTCATGACAAAGGATAGTGTAAGAGAAAAGGGGTGGGTTTACTTTAACTCAGTGTTCTTCAAACTGCTTCACGAAACCCTGGGGTTCCACAATAAAAAATAGCAACGAAAATTAGACATATGTATGCAAAATGAATTCGCGTTCTCTATGAAGTTTGCATAACCATAACTCTATGTCATTAAAACTGAAAATTTTATTTAACTTTATTTTGTATTATGTTTTTTCTTTATAGGTACTATCTACTAGATTGTGAATATTCTAATCTTAACTATCCCGAGTTTCATTAAATAACTTTGTACTCGTTAGTACAATGTTTTGCAGCACTAAATAGTTTTTTTTTAATCGAGAAATGCACCTTTTTTCATTTGTGAATAAAAACAAACATCTATAATAAAGGAAAGGGAACAACTTATCGACAAATCAACGTTAAAATCTAAATTAAAGCAACAACTCCTAAATTTTAGGCTGCAAATTACACGGAATTTCTCATACAGTTACAAAAATTTTGCCATTCAGAACAATGTATTCATGGGGAAAATATATCTCAACGTAAGTGGCTACAAAAATAAAACACAAAAACAAATTAAACGCAGAATATGGAATGCGACCAGATAATTTCAATAAACTTAAGATTTCAACAGTTTGGATTAAAAAAAAATGCAAGCACATAACCCAGCTATTAAATATAATGCATGGATATGTGACACTAGGAATAAAAACTAATATTATTGCGTAAATTACATTGAAATTTTTTGATACAAATGTAATATTTTTTAAATTATCTAGAATATGCTGATCTACTATAAATATTATTTTAAGAGGTATATTTTTTAAAGTGTGGGTTGGGGTTGCCCGAAAACATCTTTTCGCCCTAAAGGTTCCGTGAGTCAAAAGTTTGAAGACCACTGCTTTAACCCATAATTAGGCAATAAAATGAGAATGTCGCCAACTTGTCGAGCTAAACGAGTTAATTGGCAACTTTACCTCGAGAGAGGGAAATATAAGCCTATTGTATAGTCCGGCTATTTTCTATGATATTAAATATTTTCATATTATGGCACAACGAGCGATTCTATTTGTATTTTCGTTTTATTGTAAATGTAAGACTTTTTTGGGGTGATATGTGATACATTCGTTCTATCTTACTCGTTGTCATAGGAATACAAGGTTCATCAATTAAAAAAAGAATTTATTTCTGATACAACAAGAAAACGGTCAATGCACATGTGTATAAATGCTTTTGGATAAGCGAAAGAACACGATGCAGTAAGAACTAGCGAAAATTCTAACAATACCGATAGAAGAAAACATCTCTTCAAGACCAAGTTAGTTATTTTTTAAAATTTATAATAATATTGTTGATTTCGATTAAATGAACTTATGTGAGTATCTTACTACTCGGAACGATCTGGTTTTATGTTGTAAGCGCTTTTGGCGACCAGGTAAGAATATATATATATATTCGAGTTATTCTAATGTCACAAAGAACTTAAAGATGTGTCAGATATATGTTCATATTGTAAATTTCTAACGTCAAACGAATTAATTAAAAAAATTTTATGAGCCATGTGGATTTTTGCAGATATACGATAATGATACAGAACAAAGAATGCTTTGTTTCAGCAACAATTATTCAAAATGAGTTAAATCAATATAAAAAAGCTGTAAGTATTTCTCAATGTACTACATGATCAATTCAGAGTATTCCGGAAATAAATGGCGAGAAAACCCAGCAATTATCTAAAAATGTTTACAGTAAAAAAATATATGGAAGAGTGAAATCTTATCAGAAGGTATACAGTCATATTTTTATCGAACGAAAATATTTTGAGCTGTGTATGTGTGCAACACTATATAATCAAGTAGAAGAAAGTCAATTTCAAAATTAATGTAGTACAGAGCCTCTCAACAGTCGTCAATAATTAGAAGCCCTGCTGCTCAAAGAAGTCATCCCAAAGAACGGTTAACTGATGATGGTTTTTAAATTGAAAGAGCAGTCGAAAGCATAAATTGGTCGAGAGGATGGACGAAGAAATTCTTCAGTACAGTACAGACGCAAGTGAAAAGACGCGCAACACCTTTTCCACAAATGGGTGCGGAGAGCAACGAAAGCCAATCGCATGCTCCAAGAAATTCAAATGCGATTATTTCTGTGTTCATTACCGTCGCACTTTGATAGCACAACCCAGCTGCATTACATGAGCCATTTTTGAAGGAAAAAAGGTTCAACAGAACAAGTTATTTTGAAATTGACATCTTTAGCACGCCGTAGTCCGCGATAACGCAAGTAATACAAGGTGAACCAAAAGTCTTTTGCCCTGATCATAAATATATATTGTGTTCAAACTATTATAATTAGACATATTGTACGTACTGTAATGAAATCTTTTGACAAGACCATTTACCTCAGTACATTTCAACGTCCTTGGTAGAATTACAGTTCCCGCCAAATGTTGCATTTTATAAGAAAGCAAGTCTTTTACGTAGTAGGATTCAAACGTTCCCCGACTGAGTCAATAACAGGGGTCGGCAACCTGTTACACAATTTTCTGTGGTACTCTGCACTTACTTTATAAATTTGTCGATCTTGGAGTGGATGGAAATTGATAAACTTGTAATGGGTCTTATTGGACAATCTTCAGAATTACGAAAAAAATCTGAAAGATAAATTCACAGCTATTTATTAAACTATTGAATGTCATTGCAGGTACTTTGGTTTCCTCTTTTGGTTCTACATACCTAAGTAAAAAAAAAAATCTTTCCTCATATGAACAACATTTTGAGTTGCCCAATAAATTGTTTAATAACTGAAAGCTCAGAATCGTATCAAATGAAAGTCACATATTATATTCCTGATTTTGCGATGTGAAAGTAGAGCGGTGCTTGCACCAGATTTCCATCAAAATTTTTATTTACCTTTTTATTTAACTATAATGAAGGGAAACACTGATATTTTATGTTGTCTATTTCTTATTTTAACAAATATGTTGAAGAATACATAATATAAATCCAATTATAATTTTTTGTTCAAGAAATAATTATATTTTATGCTGTTCACCCTTTATCTTAAACATTTTTAAATGATTCAAAATTAATATATAATAAAACTAATTATTGACTTCTATTCTGTCAATCTGCATACATTTTCGATGGAATCGAATTTTTTCAAAAATGTTTTGTGTGGCACGCTGAATCCTATTTGTAAATAGGTTTGGCACGCCACAGCTAAAAGGTTGCTGATCCCTGGTCTATAACGTGAAAAATTTGTGCAGCAGAGCGACTATGTTAACTTTTCTGTGTTACTACATCCTTCCCCTTTGCTGCAAAGTGGTTTGTCCCAAATCACGGGGTCGGCGGCTCGACACGGTACCGTATCTTGTAGGCGGATGCATATAATACCCGGCGATTGAAAGAAATGGCTTTGGTTGAGCTGAGAATGCATGTCAAATTTTTTGTTCCATTGGGAAGGAGTGCCACAGAGACTTACAAAATATTGAGGCCGTGATACATTATCAAGAACGCGAGCTTTTGAGTGGCATCGACGTTTCAGAGAAAGGAGGGAATGCGTCGAAGACAACGGATGCTCTGGACGTCAGCAGAACAGGCTTCAAACAATAGCAGAATAAGTCGGGATATCCTCGGCCACATGTCAACGGGTATCGACTTAAGATCTTAACATGCATACAGAGTGTCACCACATTGTTCTCCTCATGTTAAATGAAGATTAATCTGCAGAAAAAGTTAAGATTGCATCGCAGGTTGAATTAAACGGCATGGATAAACATGGATTCCAAAAATGCTTTGACGATCTTTAACTAGTGATGGCAAAATTATGTTGTTGCTTATGTTGGAAGGAGGATGTGTTCGAGCAATTAAATTAGTAATATTTTTAAAAATTATTGACTCAGTTCGGAAATTTTTGAATCCTACGCCGTATCAAGAATTCTTACCAGACTTTGCGATATTTGAAGTTCCCGTGATGTTTCGTAAGTTTACTGAGTCGGACTCCGTTGAAACGATCTATAGAACGGTTGCTTCACTCACTTCTAGGAAGATCCTTAACGTTGAATGTTTCTTCAAACATTTCGCTTTATTGATTTGGCATCGGAAGGTTTGTTTCCATAACAATGCAGAAATTCACGCTAAGCACCGATGGACGATTTTGTTACATGAAACCCCATTGGCTCGCTTGAACCGAAGCAATTTTGGCATAAAATGTCTTCTTCCTCACAAACATTCCTCCAAATCCCGTCATCTTTTGCACACAAAAACTGACCTATCTAGTGATATTAATTTTTACACATTGTTATATCAAACGTTTATTTTGCAATGGATTCTTATAAGCAGGGCAATAGTTCAGTTCTCCTTGTACATTGAGCGATAATATATGTTCCCATGAATTTTTTATTCATCATGAAGTGAAAACCTTTACTCGACACTTAAAATATTTAAAGAAATGGAATACATTTTGTTGGTCTATTGATGACTGTTTTATACTAGCTTCTTAAAATCTTATTCACTCTTTCCTAACCCTAATACTCAAAATAGCTCGGGTCTGATCTTCCTCATTAGAAGACATCTTTACACGAAGAGTCCTGTCTTTGTAGTTCCTAATACAGACATTTTTCATTATTATGGAACTCATTCATAAGTGATAAAAAAAATGTCTATTCTTAAAATTTGATCAACATAAAATGGTTGAACGTAGAGCTAGTATGAAAAATCAAGATATCTAAAAAAGCTTATAATCGAAACTAGTATTTCATTTTCCCGAGAAACGATAATTCATACATGTAATAAAAAGGAAGTCATTGGAACAAAGGATTAATCTGCAGTTCATAAAATGCCAGAAGAGCATACGATTGTTAACTAAGGGAGTCGCGGTTAATGAATTTCCACCTGGAAAGGAGTGAAATTTTTGGATCGTCAATTCAAAATGAACATGGTTCATTTCCTGTCTAAAACATCGTTTACAAAGGCCGAAAAATGCGTCCAAGCAAAAGTTCCCTTCGAGTAGGGCAAATTTTGACGTGCATCACTTTATCACCAACAAAGGTGCAGTAATGATATTGTGCAGCGACTTTATTAAAGATGATTATTTTCGCAGCTCCTTCACACAACTGAGATTAGTACAGAAGAATATATCTTGGAAACTGTTTTGAAAATTTTAAAAAAAAATCCCGTTTCTAAACGGGTTTTTGTATGGAAGACAGAAAGATGTCTGCGCATCCCTGATTTACATTGTAAATGAATTGTTCATTATTCGAACTGAATTTGGAATTTAATTGGCTTGAATATATGGTAAGATTTATTCTCTCACACTTTCTCCACAAGATTAATTTCAAGAAATTGGCAAACAATTAAATGCATGACGCAAATTTTAGTAAATCGACGATTGTTGGAAAAGTAGTTTTTAGTAAACTGTGATTCCGAAATTTAACTGAACCACATTAAAAAAAGACTTCATAAGTCAGAAAAATTAAAACTATTCAAAGGGGAAGGGAAAAAATTAAAATCCAGAAAAAAATGCAGAAAAACTATCTGGTGAATTTGGCGAGCAAAATCTTTGTCCAATCACGAAAATACGGATGGTCAATGAGATTGATTGTCTGTTCAAGTCTAACGACGGGAATGAGCTATTGGCGATGGATCCTGATCAAGTGACGAAAATGGGTACCCACTTTCTAAACTTCCACACTACGCCAACGTGAGAACTTTAAGCCTCGACAGGTTTAACGTATATCAACCCTTTTGACACCAGGACTCGAACCCAAGACTCGACAGAAAAACGCCGGCCACGAGTTCACGACCATGGGTGGTCTTTTGAATTCGTCAGTCCACAGGAATACAATCTACCCCGTTTTAGAACAGCTCACAGATCCCGAACCTGTGAAAATTCTTCAACTGACATCGAAAACCAACGTTTCAGCGTCCACTGTATGAGCCCAGCGGTTATAGAAAGCAAGCAGCAGCAAGCGGCAAAGCATACTGAAAGAAGTTTTCTTTACTTTATTATAAAACTAGATTTTTTAAAAAGATTATTTAGATCGACTCAATTTTTACAAATCACTGAAAATTAAATAGCAATTAATAGAAAAGCTTGAAAACAATCTGTATTTGCAGCCAAAACTTTTACTACTATTTTTTTTCCATCTATATCTACTTTTAAATATAACACATCATTTTTTTAAAAATACTGATCTCCACAAAATAACGACACAGGAAAAATACACATGGCTTGATTACAGTTTTCAAAAGACATTCAAAACTACTATAAATACAATATGAACTATTCACACGGCTTTACTTAAAGAATCACAAAACTAATATTTGCATTGCAGAGGCGAAAAGACAGCCAAGCTTTCACACCACAATTGATAGAACGCGATAAGAAATCATTTTTTTTTCATATAAAACTGAAAGAGCACAACAGGCACAGAAAAGGAAGCACCTGAAAAAGAAAAGTACGAGATAAGCAAGAGGTAGTTCCATGCTTGCAGGGGGTCGGCAACTTCTGAATTTATAAAAATGAGCCCTTTCTTGAAGTTGTTCCTTGGTGTAATTTTGAGACAATGGTTTTTGACGTTTTCAAAATACTTAAAACATGCATCCTACCGCAAATACAAATATTTAAAAAAATAATAAAAGGGAATTATTTACTAATTTTACGAAATTACAAAAAAGTTTGCAAACACAATTTTAGTAAAACTTATCGATTATTTCGAAATTTTCAAGTCAAAAATCAAGTATAAATGCTCAGCATTAAAGAGGACACAATACCTCCAACATAAATTCATCCATTGAAACAAATTAAAATTTTCACTACAAAAAAGTAGTACAGTCCGGACCCCGATATACCAAACCCCTATTTAACGAATAACAAATTATCAGTTTAGATTACAAAATATTGGATTTCCTTTCAAATTATATTTTTTTGTGAGGAATTGAAAAAGACTTCTTGTTTGCAGCAAATTTCGATGGGAAAGTGTGCATCCCATTATTAGGCTTTACAGGTAACCTATTGCATGAGTTTTGAATCGGAAAGGAAATTCTTTTCTTTTCTCATCCCACTCCACAACGCAGAGGATATTTTATGAGTCTCTATCATTTGCGCTCTTTTTGAAAGTTGATGTTTATTTATGCGTATGGTTTTGCAGAAAATTCTTTGCAACTCAAGTTGAAGAGCCAATGAACAGCTAAATTCTGATGCAGAAATAGATAACTAAACTCCTATCTAAACTGTTACATTCTCTAATGCTTTATATTGTTCGGAAATTGAAAACATACCTCATGCTGCAGGATGTGACTAACGTAGTATTCTTTTTCCTGCATTAAGTCGAAAAGAACTCTTACCAGTTAGGAATCAAAAAGATTTTAAAATATTGTTTAATAAATGTTTGACAATTTCCAAATAACCGTGTAATAATTCCCAAAAAATATTTTTAGCTGCCAAATAAAAAGTGTGTAAAAGTTTTTGTGTAGCTGTTTATTCTAGAATTTTAAAAAGGTAAGTGCAAAAAAATATGTATTTTTTGGACTCCGACAGTGCGAATCACCCAGAATTAACGAATAAAGTGTTCGGTCCCGATGAATTCGCTAAATCGGAGTCCGACCGTACTTTGAAAATTACAGTAATAAAAAAAATGTCCTCGAATGAGAGATTAATTTCCAATGGTTCATAAAATTTCAAAATTCTTTTTCTCTGAACAAGAATTAATTAGTGAGCAAGAAAATAGTTTCAGTGTTACAATATTTGCGTTCTCTCCATCCCAATTCCTGCCCTGTAGATGAACTGCCGAAGATGCCGCCCTGAAAACGATTATCGTCTCTACTCGTCTATAAAAATAAAAATATGAGCAAAAAAAAAAAAAGAAAGCAGACACACATTCATGCCGTCTGTGAAGAGGCGCGCTCCTTCTCTCACAACCATTCAACAAGTCAGGCAAAAGAGCATGCAACAACACTTAAAGCACAATCACAAGGGATTCTGGAAGAACACCCCCTAGAACGAGATCTGGTGATCCACAGTTTATTCCAATCTCGAATCACATATCAATGATTCCGCCTGAATTAGCACTCGCTACAATATTTTTGGTTACCTATTCACATTTTAGCATTTTTTTTTTTTAAAATCTCCATTACGTAAGTAAGTGTTACTTTCCGAGGGTCTGTCTTTAGCTTTCTTCCCCAACCCCTATTGATCTGAATTACTGCTTTGTCCTCTCTTCATGGGGATGAAATATAAATAATAGTTTGCATTAATATACAATTTCTTATAGAAATATTTGTAGTTGTCTTTTGAAAAATCATGAGAATCTAGTTCTTTTCCTTGAGTAATCAGTGATGTTAAAAACGTTTCTAAAAGAAAGTGAGAATTATTTTTAATTTGAAATGTAACAATTCTCATATTTTACTTTTTAAATCGAAAATTTCTTCTCTAGATTTTGCTCTACATTACAGAGTGCTCGTGTTTTTGCTCTAATGCTGTATCGTTCTAGAGAAAGGAGTTCTTCCAGAAAAGCATTAATTTATTTCAAAAGCGGCCCGAAGACGAGGGCAGAGATAGGAAGAAGAATGTCTTACGGCTTGGTCCGTGGCGCTCTTGCTGTAGGGCACTGGAATCAAGCGATCCTGCAATTCACCGCCGATCACCTTGGGGTGGGGAAACAGCAGTTGTCAGAATTTCCCGAGGACACCTTTCGCCTGCTGCGTCGTAGCAGCACCAAGCACTGCAGACGTGCCAATTCTCTCTCTGAATTCGCGACTGCCATCTTTCCAAATTATCTTACAAGCAGTTTCATTGGAATGGACGCTATTACATGTTGATCGTACACTTAAGAAATAACGGCGGTGTTTCTAAAGGACATTGGCTTTTCAATGGAATCTTTGCAATTCACGAACATCCACTCACCCATTTCTAGCAAATGAATAGGATGAAAAGTAATTTTGTAGGAATTGGCACGTCTGGTACTGGTTTCAAATGCAATACATTTGGTTAAAAAAGGTTTATTTACACAAAATGCAAAAACACCCAACTCAGTCAAAGAGCCCACATGCAGGCACATCGCTCTTTGCGAGTGTGAAAAAGATCCAACAAATGTCTTTCTGTACCGGATTGTGATCAATCCTAGAATCATGAACGTTTCTTCTCAACACATTTGGTGGATGCAATTGAGAATTGCACACGTTAGGAATTCCCGTTTGTCAGTGATTAGTTTCAGGATACTTCATTAGAAGACATGCATTCAGATGAAATACTCTTCGAAATTTTGATTGATGGAAACGTTATTAAGGTTTTACATATCAATGTGAGAATTTAGTAATCAAGGTCTTATTACGGTGCATTCATGATTATATAATGATGAAAAAGCGCCACCCAATTTGATTTATGAACAATTATTTAGTGTATTCGCATGAATAAATAAAATGAGATTCTTTCAACGAAGTTTTTCTTTGGGGGAGAAAAAAAAAAAAGACACAAAAGAAGTTTCCAAAGCTTACTACTAAAACAATAAATTTTTTATTATTATTACTTTAATATAAAAAGTGTTTTATTGTTGACAATGAAAGAGGAATCTATAGTTGACCATAAAACACAATCATGACACTGAATCAAAACAACAAGGTCATTGATATATATAAAAAAAAATATTACAGAACACTTTGATACTTTTCTGAGCTAAAGTTCCAACTACCACTGAAAAACCAACTTGACTTACAGAAACTGCAATGCGACAAATGTTAGAAATGGCGTTGATTGTTCAGTCGCACCTACTCACGAATAGAATGGGGAAAGAAAACAAAGCGCTTTATGAGATATTGCTTTGCATTAAGACTTGACCGTAAAGCTATTATAATAAATAAAGGTTCATTTATTTCCAAACATTTGTTATATACATTTATATACACACTTTTAAAAATGCCAGGAGACTGATATCACTCGTTTACACTTTATTGCACCGAAATGTATTCGTTTTTTCCCTTTTTCCTAACTACAGAAGTTTTGGGATTGTTCTGTTTTTTTCTTTCTTTTGGCAAAGCTCTTATTTTTGGATTGGGCCTAGAGGAAGTGCGAACAAAGAAACGAGGAAGACAAAAAGAGTTTTGTAGCTGCGGCAGATTCGAAGGGAGATACAAGAAAGTTCATGATGAGTTTTTGTGCATATGTTTAAAGAAAGGTCCCATTAATGCAAAGAAACTCAAGGAAGCAAATGAAAAAGTATTTTCAAAGAAACTAATGCAGGTGTTCAAATTTGAGTGAGATTCGATTTCAATTTTTCAAAAATGCCAATAGTAAACTAGAGATTTTTTTTAAGAACTTGAAATTCTCTGAAACTGTTCTGAAATGAGAATCAAAGAAGAAATTATTCGCACTTCGATAAAGTAAACGAATAATTGCTCAATATATCAGAATGTGCATGGGTTTTTTTTTGTTGAAACTTTCGAAAGCTGTAAGAGAAATAGTCAATCAGCATCTAGAAAGCAATCACAGGGAAGCACAACATATTGGTTTTAGAGTTGAGGAAGAAAATTCGAACAAAGAACTAATAAAAGGTGAAATGTTCTCAATGCACATAATCGGACTACCCTGATAAGTCTGTAAAAGATAAATAAAATTATAAAATAATTTTCGAATAATTATTGAAACATGAAGATTAAAAAAGACTGAAGAGAAATAAAAACAGGTAAAAGCCTGAAGAAAAGCGAGCAAGATATATGGCAGTGATCCTTCTCACAAAAAGGGTAAAATTCCTCTAGATGGATAACTACATGCGTCTAGTAGATAACCTAAGAACAGTTCTTCATTTGGGGCATACAGCTGAATCCCTTTCATGTTTAGTGTCGAGATTATACAAAACTCATCTTGTTAAAATAGATTTCAGAAACTAAGGATCTATCAACAGATTGTTCGATATATTTTGTTCCAGTTCTGCAGAAGTGACATTTCGTGTGAATAATCTTTTCATTACAAAAATTGCCATCATTTTCTTTTCTGTCAGGAAAAATTTGGAACTTTTAAGTCATTAATATAAAGAGAATACAATAGAAGTGCATTATGTACCTTCGACTCTGAATTAGTCTAGTGCATGATATGTATGGTGTATTTGGAGGCAATTCAGAGCCCAGAAAATAGACTCTTCAATAAAATTCTCAATTCAGAAAGGAAAAAAAGCATCTCTTCAGAGTACATCCTGGTCTTAAACAAAAAAGATCTAATAATCCAAGAAATGCTTACCATTACTCAAAAATGATTTAAGAATGATGCATTTCATGAAGATTCAAAATATCTATTATTCAGAACTGCTTAGAATTTTTTTTATTGTGTCAACAAAAAGGAATAGCTACTTGAGTAGTGAGAAGTGATTGAATGCATTTCATCTATTCCCCAACACTATTTCTAATACTTATTCAGTTTCTCCTCTCATTATTTGCAAATGTTTCCACCTTTTACAACAGCATTGCCATTCTCTTGAGGACAAAACCTTTCATTTACAAAAATTGTTAAATCCAATTAAATTTTAGGAAAAATGGTCTAAACTCAGGTAAACATTGTTCCCTCTCCTTACCTTAAGCCACAATACATATAATATATATAAAATTTATATATAAATATAATAAAGCAACAAAGTGTGTTTGTATATATATAAACGTACACACTGTTACTTTTCAAATGAGTTTTTTTACTGCCTGGGAAAAAATTTAACTACTACCAGTTTAGCATCAAGTCTCACAGAGCAAACCCGAGGAGAAAAAACCACTTAGCCCTAATCAGATCTAAAAGTAAATAATGCAGCAAAAAGGGAACGCTTTAAATGTTGTTAAAAAAAATCCTAATTTCACATTTTTTTAAAAAGAAAATAAACAATTTACAAAATGAGGGAAGATGGTATGTACAACTTTATTATATAGAATTATTTTCTAATCACCTTGGAACAGATTTTGATTACATTATTTTGGATGCATTCCCATAATCAGGTTTTAATTATCAAAGCAACCTTGAGAAATAAAACACTTAAAATTTTTTTTTTATTCCTTTGGTACAAAACACTCGAAGAAAATGTTCCGAGTAAAAACAAATTCAATTCTGCATAAAGCACTTTAAAATTTAACAGTATAAAAATATTTTCCTAACATCAGCTGCTATCACAACACTTCAGATCCTTCGTACGAATCTGTGCTCAGACCGCCAAGTGCAAATGAGATACTAAATTTATTATTTTACAAAATTCATTCACTGCTTCATAAGCAGCCTTTTGAAAATCTTTTTAGAACATCAAATGGTGTTAATTTTCTCTTTTTTCTAGACAAGAGAAATATATATTGTCCCAAATAATACTATCTGCATGCTTAAAGAAAGCAGTTAATTCAATGAAATTTAAAAAGCCAATTCGTTTGAAATATATACTATATTTGCTGCTGCCATTTTCAAATAAATAGGATGGAGCATAGTGTTAACTGTAATAATGTTAATTTGTGCAGAATAAAGATATTTCAATGTAAAAATAAAGTGAAATATTTCTGCAACTGAAATCATGCTCAGTTAATTAGAGGAACATATAGTTAGATGTATTGAAGAATTTGTAAAACATCGATATAATCGAGATATTCTTCACAAATTTCACATGAAACCAAATGAGATGAAACTTGTAAAATGCTGCATGATGATCAATTTAGATGTAAGAATCAGTAATTTTGATACATTTTAAAATTATATAAATTATTCAATGTGAATGACAAAAAATATCACTTTTGAATATCCCGAATACCGACACTGAACAGACATCATGAATATGTGGATAAAGCTAGCCAATTTGGCAGATGTTTCTTAATAATATCCTTTTAAGTAAATAAATGCATATTTTATTAAAGCTCTGTGCTTATTAAAAAGAGGCTGGCTTTTAGAAGAAAGATACTTCCACCAACCTACTCAACAGCATTCTCAGAGAAGGGGGTTCTCTTTTCAAGCAGTGAGGGGAGGGGGAGGCACTTTTAGAATAATTTTAGCTCCTGGTTGAAGTACTGAAACCACACTTCAACACAAGAAAGACAATCGACATATTTTTGTAAATAATAATAATATCCATCCATTACACTCTGATTTTCCCGGCAGCCACTTTTCGTTTACCACTCGAGGGATTTTCGAAGGAAATTTTATAAATGCTACTTTCTATAAGTAAGTCAAGTGTCCCCCTGAAGGGGGAAGGAGAGAACACTACGCCTCTCTATGAAATTCCCTCGAGTAAAACATGTTGTATAAAAAGCACATATTTCTCTGCTTTAAAAAAAGGATAGAGTCTTCAGTCAGATGCTGGTCTCATGGATCTTGGTGGGTTCGAGCAGCAGGTGGTACCGGTTGTTGTTGGTAAGGGATGATGATCCAGAGGAAGTGGAACCAGGGGAGGTGACCATGAGGGGCGCTGTCTCCCCGTCTGGTGTGTGGTTGCGCTTGTCATTGGGCGAAGGCGTCTTCACATCCTCGTCGATGTAGCTGATGTCTGAGAGCTGCTTGGGGTGGCTGCGCGAGCTGCGCAAACTATGCAAGCTGTGAACACTGCGCCGCTCCTCCATGTCCTCCAATGTACTCTTAAAGGCTCTCACTACCCTCAGCTGAAAGGGGGGGAAGAGGACACATCAAAGCATCATGCTTCATGCCACACAACACACATGTTAATCAACAATACCACTAAACTACACATTCCATTTGAGAGAGTAATTTTTATCTTTTCTTATAAAATATATGTATATATTATATATACTTTCACTTCTAACTAACATAGCATCTAAATAAACAAGAAAACTAGAAAATAAAACTAATTTTTAAAAATTTTTAGTTTACAAATGTTTTATAAAAATTAGTACAGGTCATTAATCTGGCAGATTATATAACATACGTGACTGAAGGGAAAAAAGGATATAAAAAAAGCAAATTGCACTAAAACATGTCAGCTAAAAGTGAAAAAAAATGCAAAGATGTATGTTTTTTAAAATGAGGATTTGAGAGAATATTTGGTTCATTTAAGATAACTTCGCTACTAACTTTTAATGCAAAGTCAATAGAAAATAACATTAAGAGCCTTCTAAATGCATCAGACACATTAATGTTATTCTTAATTCAAAAGAAATTTTGGTGTTTGAATATATTAAAGGAGTTCATTTGTGGTACCTGCTTCACAAAAGAGCATTTCCATATCAAAATATAAAGTATTAATCAATAAAATGTTTTAAATACCAAGTTAAAAATATTGGATGAATGAAAGAAAAGTATTGCAGGGCATTGGAATTAATAACTGCTTTATTTGGAATTACTTATAAAGTTTTATGTAACTCCTAAATAACATGTGAAAAAGAATGGTTTCTCCCAAATGAATACAGAAATTAAATACAATTTATATTACAAGAAGGAAATAATGCAATGATTACGCAGATTTGTTTTTCTACCTGTAACAGATTAAAGTGTTTTTTAAATACTTAAACTCATTTTAGAATTAATTCAAATGAGAATGTGTCATTAAAAATATAAAATTTATGGTACAGATAACTCATAATGCAAAACATAACAAGAATGAAATATAAAAACATGTAAAAAATTAGAAGGGGAGAAAGGAATTTAAAATGAGTTAAATTTAGGATATAATTTAAAAATAGATTCACATGATTTTTTTTAAAAATAAAGACTCCCTTTAGAATCAGATAAATGATTATCAGGCAAGCAGCTCATACTTAGCAACACAACATCATAACATTTCTCGAAAAATGTGCACAGTAAAGTCTCAATAATCCAGCAGTGTTAGTAGATATTATTATTTCACAATACTACTCAAACAAAAGGTAACACAACAGTAGATTCTAAAATTAATATCTGACAGAATGTATTTAGAATACATATGTTATAAATTGCTCAATTTAAACAAAATCACAAGAAATGTTTTAAAATTAGGGTGGCTAAATGTTAGTCCAAAGGATATTTCTTTTTTTTTTCCGACAATGAATTTCAACAAGAGTAAACAATAAACTGGGTTCACTTTCCTCTACATTAAATCCATTTTCACATTCTTTTTACAAACTCACATAATATTTTTGAAACCTCATTGAAAGAAAGCAATGCACTCAATGAATTCCAAAAAACATTCCCTTTTCCTAAAGGGTATAAAACACACACCTTTAATATTCGTGCACCTAAGAATATTTAATCTAAATAACTGGTATCAGACATATAATTAAAAAAATATTCATGAAACACCTTAATTTGAATTTTCACAATGCCAGATTATTGAGATGTTTCTTTAAAAAACAGATGACAAATTATTTCCCACAAAAATTATGATTTCTTGGAAAAGGATTAAAAACAAACTTATTCTGCTAAGCAGAGCACTCAGATTAGAAAGCAGTGTGAAATGTGCCAACATGCATTTCATTAACTCATGGGAGAGATTTCTAACAGCATTAATATTATTTTTTCAGACTCAAAAGGGATGTTTTCTGGGATTATGAATCATTTTCTTAAAAATAAATTTCGCTCCCATAGTGAAAGAAAAATACTAGCAAATTAAAATGAAATTCAAATTCAATGTAGAAACTTTATCACAGAATCTAATTGAAAGCTTTTTACTTACTTTAGTTATCTACATGAACAAAACAACATTTACAGTAGACCCTGAAGATTGTGGATGCACAAAAGAAATTTTAAGTAACATAGTTATGATATTCCTATAATACACATGCAATATATCTTCAGCTAGCACATATCATCATGCTACGATTTAAAGCAAAACAATAATAAAGAATGGAAAAAGAAAATGAAAAGATAATTAGGAAAAAGAGAATCATGCATCATGGTAATTAACAATCACAACCATGCAGTTACATATGTTTTCCTCGGAAAGTAATGCCATTGTTCCTCATCAATTCTCTTCAAATTACAATCAAAAAGTAAATTTGACATACATATGAAACTCTTACTCCCTTCTTTAAATGATAATGAAGATAAAAATAAATTATATTTATAGAAGTATTAGATCATCTTTGTTCAGTATCACACCAAAACAAGATATAAAATAAAAGTAAACAGATTTTTAATAAAAAATTATTTTACTATCAAAGTATCTAGTCTGATTTTTTTTGCTTAAAACAGCAAAACTTTACAGTATATATCAAAATTTTGTTCATTAAACAAGGATCTATTTAACAAAAGCTTAACTAAATAAATTCTTCAATTTAATGTCTAAATTATAAAATCTACCAACTTTTCCAGATTTCAGTTTTGAGTATTAATCCTGAAAAATGACAAAATATCCCTTTATATAATTAATTTAGAAAAAAGGCGTAGTTCTGGGTAAATTATTTTACTATAAGAAATTTAAAACTTTTTTATAAAAAATTACAATGCCAATCTTCTTAAAGCAAAAGTGCATCCAAATAGTAATAGTGTGGGAGGGGTCGATTTTCATCAAAGATAATTCATTTTTTGATTTATCAATCTCTACTGAAGGTTCCTGAATTCTATCATGAACATGTTTATCTGTGAAAAATGTGGAGATATAAAAAATATTTTGTGTGTGTGTTTTTTTTATCATGGCATTACTTTCTGAGAGTTAACCAAAAGGGTGGAAGAGAAGACAGCAAGTTGCACTTTGGAAGGTGAGTGAGAGCCTTGTGCATAGGATTCTCTGGTGCAGAGGAGTCCACAGCATGAAAGATCAGAGCCCTTCTGTATCCATACACCTACTTCACAACACAATCATTAGGCAAGCACTTAGAGAACTGGTTTCTTCTGCAAAACACTGTCAAATGCCCTCTTACAATTCATAGCGAATATTTTAGGAGCAAACGCTACAGCTATTTAAACAAAGATCATCCACTTTTTATTCGATGAGTTGCTTGTTAGGAAAATTATTGGAGAATGTATACATTACATATTAGAATTGTGTTATGAATTATTTATATTAAAAAAAGTTTATTAATAGTTATTAGTCTTAATATTTTTCTAAAAATATTTAAAAATTCAAAGATTTTCTTGTATTAAATAAAAAAGAAGTGTAAATATAAGAAGTAATTTATAAAAAACCCTGCATCTTAATAACACTTTTTACATTCATTTTTGAAACAATTGTATAATTTGTATGATTCTTCAAAAGCTCTAAACAAATGATTTATAAAAAAGTTTTCTAAAAAATGGTTACCACAATGCATTTTACTGATAAAAAATTTGACATGGTATTTAGAGAATTATTATTTTAAATGTTCGTTTAAAAGCAAAAAATATCTAGCCAAAGTTAAAGAGAAAGTTGAATTGCTAACATTAAAGAATGCAACTAATTATGTGCATAAATAGGAATACTTCATTTTATGTGGCACTTTCTAGTTAAAAGATGCCTTGCAATAATGCCAAAATGATAGGGGAGTAAAATATGCAAATATAAATCTGGTAATTATTGACTAAAGCAAATTCCTTTTCATTTATTTGTATGTGAATAAAACTAAGAATAATGGATGAAACCATTTAAATTTTCATTAATATTTTAAAAAAACAACATTTTTTAAAATGCATAAGTTTAGGAATTTAAATACAATAATAAATGCATAATTTCTAACAATAAATCCCATTCCATATGTGATTTGAAAACCTTTAATTGTTGGGACTTTAAATACAACTTAAGGAAACAAACAAGTGATTAGTATTCTTTGATTGTTGCAAGTATTCTCAAAAATGAGTATAATGCAGCAACAATTTTGTAATTACTTCAAAATATTCTAAAAATTACAGCACATCACAGATAAAATATAAATAAGTAAGATGAAATATTACAACAGAAATGTAATTAAAAGTTTTTATATTAAAATAAATAAATGCTTAGAATAAATTGGCAACAAGACTGTGGTATTCATCTATGGCTAATAAAAATAACCTTATCACAAATGTTTAATCAAGACTTTAAAGTTTTCAGTTTGAAATATCCAAATATATTCATGATATATAAAAGCAAAATAATCTTAAGCAAAAAATGCAAGTCTATGTTATAAAAAATCCTTAATAAATAATTTAATTTACTTTATATTACTAATGCCTATTCTGCAAGAGACAAAATGGAAAATTAAAAATTATGCTTGAATTACAGAATGCATTTAGTTTATAATTAACTTCTTTTTTCAAACTCAATAACAATTTTAATTAAAAAAGGTTTATTTTTTAAATTATCTAAAATATCTTCATTTTTCTTTATTATAAATCCTAGACAAAATTCAAAAATGTAATTTAATTATAGTAAGCTAGCATATATTCTAAACTGATATCTTTTTAATATTTTACTGAAGATTCTTTTGATTCTATGTTAAAAAATATAAAAATAAAACTGAAAAATTTTGCAACATTTTGACAGAGAAAAAAAAAATTTCAAATAATTATTTATAAATATGTCAACAAGAAAATATAGCATTAATCCCTTAGCTGCTGCCAGTATGTATATATGTCTCATTCAGCCAGTATATTAACTACCCCTGGTACATATACAGGCCTTTCTGAAAATAGGATCATTTTCTTTGTGTTGCTATTAGTAAAAGTATTCTGAAGTCTTTGGACCTTAAAAGTGTTTAGGATGGATTTGCATTTATGCCTTTTCCTTTCCCTTCAATACACCACATGCGTGTGCTTGGTGGCAACAACAGTGGCACTGGGGAGTGAATTGTGTAACCATTAATTGGCAGATTAAGGGGTTAAAATCTTTTTAATGATAAACATAAATTTTTCAATTTAAAAAAAAATTATTTTTACCACCTATATTATTGAAAAATAATTTTAAAAAGTGATCATTTTTCTGAATTTTTGCTTCTAGATTATCTATGCCAAATGTGTCATTGAATATATATGTCTTATAACATACATATAAATAGTCAATTTAAATAATAAGTAATGATTTCTATAAATCTTAAGGAACTACAATTCATTCCTTAAAATAAAAGATATGCAATCTGTATCAAACCAAAAATTTTATAACTCAAAACTTACTTGAAAGTAGACAAAAAAAAAGCCAATTTAGAATGTATTTGAATAAGAAAAATGTAAATTTACATCAAAATAAAAATATAAACATGCATACGGAAATAATCCCTCATAAGATATAGTGTATAATTTTATAAAACATTTTAAATTTGGCTGTATGTACAATTAAGGAGTAGTATTTAATACCTTTTAAGAGTATAGTTTTTACACAAAGGGGACAAATTTTAACATCAAATATATTTTTCAAGATTCCGGACATATCATGCGACAAAGAAAATAGGAGACAATAACATGCCCCATGGGAGTGCACAGAATATGAAAAGTGATTACATGAGCTTATTGGCATGCTTAACAGCAAACAATGGGAAACTGAACTGAAAAGTGAACACATATGAAAATCATGCAATTTACTTAAAAAGAGAGAGAGAGAGAAATAATTTTACTGAGAATGTCCAGTAAAGAATCCTGATTAATGAAATTCTAGAGTATACATTACCTCAGAAGAAAATATTTCAAAATTTTATACATTCAGCAATAGAAGATTTTACAATATTGTATAATAGATTGATGAAGTATTTTTTTTAAAAAACAGTAAGTTAATTTTTAAGCTTGATTTAGAATTCTTAAAAAAAAAAAAAGAATAGCTGTTAGTATCTCTTGTACAAATACTTGCAAACTTAATGCATTCAACTTGATGTCTTTTTTAAAGGAAGTATCTACCAGTAAGTTTTACCTATTCAGAATTTCTTATGATATTCATAGTAATAACTTAAAACTAATTTCTAATGGAAATTATGATTTATTTATGCCTTGAAAGTAATTTAGTTTATTTTTTAGTTTTAATGTATAAATTTAGAAATAAATACAAATTAAATACAGAAATCTTTATTTTATTTTCATTGTTCACATGAGAACTAACATCTAAACATCAACTCAAAAACTCTAACTTTTATTTCTGTAAAATGTAAAATTTCAGTTAAAATTTTACATTTTACAGAAATTCATCTTAGATAACCTTTGAAAAGTATTCAAAATAACCACATTTTTCTTACTTACAGGCATTACTGTAGTTAAAATTTCACTGAAGTAAAACTGGAACAGACATAAGCATTTAATACTAAATTTGTTAAGAATTGCTACTTTCTTTTGATTTTTACTACTTTTAATGATGGAATGAACTAGAGAAATCAATAGGGGTAATTAAGAAAACATTTATAAAACAATTGATAATCCCTTCTTTTTAGAGGAGAAATTGATACATTTTTCATTTCCTCACTTAAACCTTGAATTAATTGAATTCTATTTGTTTCTATTTATTAAAGTGAGTTACAAAACTATATTCCGTTAACAGTTTTCATTTAAGTAAATATGCAAGTTTAAAAAAATTAATAAAATAATTAGATTGAAGTATTTATAGCACATGTGTTTATAAATATAATTAATATGTAATATATTTTTTTCCTCCTTAGAAAATAACTATTTTGAGATAAGTACTCACCAAAGGATTCAAGAAAATTTGAAATTCGTTAAATGCAATAAGTAATTTAACACACATTTTAATTTTCCAAGAACATCAACCATCATTGATTAACTGAACCTTTCAAACCGATGAAAAAACTTGCTCGTAAAGAAAATTATCATTAAAAAAATACAGAAAATATATGGAATGTAAAAAAGAAAACAATCCAACCTAAGATGTCTGCTTGTCATTCAATTTTTATTTCAATTACTTAAAAATTTTCTTTTTAAACCATATTCATTTATCATTTAAAAAATAGAATAGTATTTATAAGTATGGCTCTTATATAAATAAAATAAATTTTTTTGAATATTTTGATTAAAATTCAAGATGATTTATTATATATTAATCATGTATATATATAATTATTAATTATATATAATACAATTATATTAATTATATACATTATTTTTGTAATTTAATTATGTGTTCTCTATCACATTTAAAAGATGGATATTTTTAAATGGCTGTTCTTGAAAAATTTTAAACGCACAATTTTTTTTAAAGGTGTTTTGAACTACAAGAAAAACATACACATAAATGTATTGATGTCATACTTCAATAAAACATACAATAAAATTCAAAAAATTAATAGAACAATGGCATAATTAGTTACTACCCAACTCCCACCATTAGTAATATAGATAGTCATTTCTATCCATTAAATCCAAAGCATGTGTGAGAAAGTAAGTCTTAAAGAAGTTGAGGCCACAAATGAAAAAGTATGAATAGCAATTCAAACAAATAAGAATTTCCCTGCTGATAAATCTCCTATTGAACTATTTGCATTGATCTATAACAAGTTGATTGAGCTGATAGTTGAAGAATCAATTAAAATATTATAGACAAAATAATGACGTTTATAGAATGAGCATTGTTGAAATGTAGCAAATTTAAGAAATTTTCTTATATAGCAATTTTCCCACAAGAGAAGACAAACTGAATAAATTCTTCCCACTTTGGAACTTTACATGTAAGTAAAGCAATGTCAAAGAACAAAATAAAAATATATCTCCTTATAATTTACTACTTTACTTGAGCAATCATTATTTCAGAGTGAGACTGTTTTATGATCCCCACTAATAAAGCTCTTCCACAATTTGGAGTATTTTTTGGAATATTTACAAAAGAATGGTTTGATACATTGGAAAGTACAACTGCAAGATCTAAATAAGAAAGAAACGAATAAAATTTGGTTATGACTTATAAATATTAACTTTCTTAATGGATTTCCATATCATATTATGCCTCATTAAGGGGCAACACATTGCAAAACAGAACCTACAGTCATCAACAATATGCCATCAAAAGCAGTAACTAAAAGCTAAGCCATGAAAAATCCAACAGGCAGAAGAGTAAAAACCCATAGGTTCAGAAACAGAAGAAACTAAGAATGAAAACCCTTAATGGACCTTTATCTGACAGAGTAGTCACTAATTATTATAGCTAACTCCAAGATATATATATAATTGGTACAGATAATTTATTTTTGTAAACTATTATACATTCTTGACACACAAACACACAAAAGCATTTCTTTATTATATGCATTGTTGAGAGAATATAGAATGTTTAAATGCCTCCTAAAACAATGCCAAAAATTAAATATGGCCCTTCAACAAAAAACAAAGTTGTAGCAATTTGATGGAACAACAATCAAATTGTTTCAGTAATGATCGATTTCAATGAAACAATAAGAGTATTGGCAGAAAAATAAAGAATGACAGAGAACATGTAGATACCACTATGTAATACAATATAAGAAAATAGTGGATGTGTTTAATAATCATGCTATAAATTTATTTAAAGGCTAGTATCAGTTTTGCCCTTGATTTAAAGCAAAGCAGTATTTATTGCTTCATAAAAGTTTAAGCCTGCTTGATTGTCAAAAAGACACAATAATTACCTACTATATAGACTTTCTATTCTAAGAAAACTATCTAGTAGAAAGTTAAGCATTCAATAAGTTTATAAAATTTTTCTAAACTTTAAAAATAAACATATATATATATATATAAACCCTCCAAAAAAGTATGAAAATTTTCACATAAAACTTGTACAACAAAAACAACTATTAACACAAAATGTAACACTGGATTATGTTAAAGATGTTCTCTCTCTTTTTCCTATTTCATTTAAGCAATAATAGAGGAAATCTTTCAATCTATCAATTGCACCATTGTCATATATTTAGAAGAGTCAGTCTGTACCAATTAAATTAATACATGTCTGTCATACTTTTTGATTTAAAAAAACATTAATTCTCTCAATGCTTAGCATGAAATTTTATAAGAAATATTTAAAAGATGAAAAGTCAAATTTCTGAAGCCTAGTTTAAAGCTGTTATTTCCTTCCCTCAGAAAATACAAAAATTAATACCTTTGGCTGCTTCTCAAATATTCTTCAATTGGGGGTTCCATTTAATAAGTATATCAAGAGTGTTCATTTAAAAATATTTGTATTTAGAACCATTTGAAAAGATTACAATGAAATGTAATTCCTATGAAAGAAAACATTTATGGTCTCCTTAGTTAAAGATAGTTGAAAAAGCAATGTTTCTAAATAAAAATGTCTTGAGATACACATTGTGCACACACACATAAAAAGAATAACCATGCAAGAAATGACTCATTCATCATTATATTTTTAACAATTTTATCAGAGAGCAAAGTAAATTTGAAAAGAGAAAGATAGATAAAAGAATAACTTGAGTTTCAAAAGAAAAGACAAAAACATAGGATTTTAAAATATATATATATATATATATACACCTATAAATTACCTATTAGCGTGTGTTCATTCTTAGTTGTTGTGTTGGGTTAATTGGTTGCTTTTTTGAGCTCTATAATTAGCTTTGCTTTGTTTTGTGTTTTTACACAGCTTATTCTTCTTTTGAGATACTATCAAGTTTGTTTTTTAAAAAATTAACTTGTTGTTTGCTTAGGCACTCTCTTTATACTGTTTAGGTACGTATCTTGGTTTTTAATACTGATTTGGTACTGTACTTTGGTTATCAATATTGATTTGGTATTGAACTTCTGTTATCAATACTAATTGGTACAGTACTTCTGTTATGAATACAAAATTTTGACTCATTTCAGAGTTAAGTAAAATGGTTAGGAAGATGGATTTTTATAACTCACTATATAATGACAATTTGGGAAAGGAATCTAATTTAGTTAATGATTATAATAGTAACACTACGAATAAAAGATTCAAGACAAGAATTTTTTGGAACAAAAAATACATTAATAGTCATTCTTATCATATTAAACAAAAAAATTTAGACTCTAGCAATTATAATATTCAATATGGTAATAAAAGTTACATTAATAGTAATAATTTACATGTAAATAAGGACAAATTATCCTCAAGCAAATATATAAACAATATATCTAATATTAGTACTAAGTTGAGATTCAACAAATGTAATGATAGTAGATGTAAGACTTGCACTATGCTGGACAATGATCAATATGACTGTGAATCTAAATTTAACCTATGTAAAACTTTTAATTGTATTTACCTATTAAATTGTAAAATCTGTAGGTATAAATATATTGGACAGACCTCAAATACTATTAATATTAGGATAAATCAACATAGACATGATGTTAAAAACTTCAGTTATACCAACAATTCTAATAAAATTGAGCTCAGACACTTTCAAATGCATGGATTTAATAATGTTGAATTGTCGATTATTAAAATTGTACCAAATACTGAGCACAGATTATGGTGGGAAAATCATTTTATCAGAAGTTTTAATACAATATATCCATATGGTCTTAATGTTTTATACCTTGCTAAAAACACACTCCAAATTATGTTACAGAGCAATAACAAAGAATTTTTTTTATACTGCTTCCAATTCAGTTAAGAATTTTAAAAGAAACTCAAGGAGCAATAGAACAAAAAGGAAAAACAGAGATAAGAATTCTTTAATTGATAATATTAAAGCTATTATAAATGATTTTGAATTAAACTTTAATATCAAGCAGATCAAATATTTCATGTTTGGTCTTAATAAAAAGGAAATTGTACTGTTGGATGAAATTTTAAATAATGAGTGCTTTAAGGTGTGTCATGCAGTTCACATCATAAAAGACATTAATAATTTTTTATTTAATAAATTCAATATAAATGTCAATAAATTTAATAAACCTACTACAGAATACTGTACTTTATTATTCATGAATAATACATTTGATAAAGTTAATTTTTCTAGTGTTTTTAATAGACATTTGTCACTTTTTCCTGTTAGGAATGTAATAGTTAAAAAAGCTTTTAAATATAATAAAACGATGGGCAGATTTATCTTTAATTACAATAATAGCTCACCTTCTCTTGACATAGATGACTGTAAATGTAAGAACTATCATGAATTTATTGATAGCTATCACAAACATGTAGTAACAGGCAATTTAAATATAATCAAAGATGGAATTTTAAAAGATATCATGAGTAAAGGCACTAGTTTTAGATTAACAATTTCTAACAAAAAAAATACTGTTAAAAATCAAATTAATAATGATATAAATAACTTCATTACTAAATCTGCAGTTAAATATGGTTTGCCTTTAGAGGCATTTGATGAATTTAAGTACAATATTTTAAAAGACCTGATGAAATTTAACTATTGTTCTAAACCAGTACTCACTTATAAAGATGTAAAACAGAAAATTTATGATTTACAAAAGAATTTTATCATTGTTTACATAGATAAAATGCCTGGTAATTATGCTATTATCTGTAAGTATTTTTATAATACTATGATTAATGAACATTTTTTAAACAATAAATCTTTCAATAGATTGGAATTGTCAGATAAAGAAATTACTAATCGAATCACTGCTATATACAAGAAATTGAATGTTTCCATTCATAAGATAAAGTTTCCATATATATTTTTAACACCTAAATTTCATAAAAATCCTGTTAAATTTAGAACAGTAACAAATGGTTTTAAAACTTATATCACTGCTGCAGGTAAAATGCTGCACAATATTTTGCAAGAATTCATCAATAAGCAATGTAATAAAGCTATAATTAAAAATAGTAAAGAAATTATAGATTTTTTTAAAGATAAAAATACTTATTCAATTCATAGTTATGACTTTGAAGATCTTTTTAACTCTATTGATATCAATGATGTAATTAGGGTAATTTTAGATAATCATGGAAATTATAACCTTAATATTAATTTACAAAAATTTAGTACTCTAATAAATTTTGTCCTAAAAGAAAACTACATTAATTTTAATGGTTCTCTGTACAAACAAACCAAAGGTTTGCCTCAAGGTGGCCCTGCTAGCAATAGTTTGGCTAATTTATATTTACACTTTTACGAAAATAATTATACTATTAATAATGATTATTACATTTTTAGATACATAGATGACCTAATTATTTTTGGTAAAAATAATAATTATAATCCCAATATCAATTTTTATCCGGGATATTTAAAGCTACTTAAAAGTAATAATAATCCTGTTAAAACTAATTACTTGGATGTATCATTATATATTAAGGACTATAAATTACATAGCAATATTTATGATAAAAGAGATGATTTTAATTTTAACATTCTTAAAGTTCCTTCCTGGAATTCAAACTTATCTATATCAATATATCGAAATATTATTTTGAATTATATTTATCGTAACAAGGTATTAGTTAGTGATAAATCTAATATATATTTAAATATTAATAACTTTATTAAACATTGTATAGAACACAGTTACCCTCTTAAATTTATAAAAAGTTATATAACAGTTAAATAAAAAAAGTTTTTTCAGTTGTACAGTTTATAGATAGATGGCGCCTCTAGCTAAATAATTTTGTAATAATATATTTTATTAAAAATTAATCGTTTATGTCTGGATGGTATTTTTTATTTTCTATAAATTTTAAAATAAAATATAGAAATTTTAAAAGTTTATGTATATATAGTAATATTGCTACTTTATCAATACATAATAATTATATGCGTTACTGTTATTGTCCATAAGAGGCGAATATGTATTCACATAGTAAGTCTATTAGTTTGGCTTTGATTTTAAATATTTTAGTAATTATTAAAGGCTATAACATTATAGTATTACATTAATTGATTATGGTTTTATCTATAATATAGTTAAACTTCTCTAGAAATTTATTGCTTTCCCTATGGCCCAGAATACTGGCAAATTCAGGTGAAGGTTGGCTGGCCAGAAAACTTTGTTTAAACCTGCATTCCTAGTTCCTAAGGCTGGGAGTTTGCTATTAGTATTTCTGTGGCTAAATCTTTTCTATTATGACGATAGTTATCTTAGGTATATAACTATTTTTGGTATATTTTTGAAATATATATATATAAGTGCACATTTATTTCTAAACATTGGCATTTTTTCAAAATTTTCTATAGAATAAAAAAAAAAAAAATGACTTAAAACTTTTCACATACATTTTCAATCTAGCTTACAACAACTTCATACATTTCAGAAATATTGAAACTCTTCAAAAAGCTTTCCTTTATGCTACAAAGGTATCACTGATGACCATATATAACAGAAAAGCAGATATTAGTAAGGGTATGAAAACATCACTAGATCTTAGATATGTTTCATGAAAAGTAAGAGATTAGCAAATGACTTCCTAAAGCTTTCAGTGCTCCCACAATCAGAATAAAAAATGGCTCTACATAATACTAGACTGTTCACTTGCTCATCAGTGTGTGTATACATATAAATGATACCCTTCTCTTGTACCAATGTAGAATTTAGATTAATAACAATAGTTATTTAAATATTTTACTAAGTCCTTTTAAGACATTAAAATATCTTGAATCCTCTAGTCAATTTTTTGATGCAATTAAAATTAAAATAGGATTTTACAGCTAATAAAGTTTAAAATATTTGGTACATTTGTTAGATTTCTAAAGAACAATTATATTCAAAATTACATACGTATATATTATGGAAACAATAAGGAATTATAGCAGGTTTACACGATACACATTTTTGAACAAGCAACGTGTAATGCATAACAGGTTCTATATAATAAAATACACAAAGAACAAATAACTCACTTCATAAAATATTAATTCTTATGCATACAGAATTTTAAAAAAAAATCTCTAAAAACACACATATTAAAATTTCTTATAAACATGGGACCATGTACTGACCTGTGTCTGCAGCCTCGTCAGTCCTCTTATCCAGAGTATCTGGCCAGTTCTACTTTTGACATCCTGTGAGAGGGATCCGCTACTGCCTCCTTCTTGTCCAAGGGAGGGGGCATCATCTTCAGGAGTTCCAGAGCCCCATGTGAAGGTGTGAGGAATACGTTGTGTAGGTAAGGTGGTGATGATCTGTCCCCATACCAGCGTACCACACCCCAAAAAAATGCACCACAGCCACTGATCCAGGGTGAGGGTGGCTGTACTGAATGCATAACCACCCCATTGGATGATCACCACCTAAAAATATGAACTATCAGTAAAGTAATGGGTACTATTGCCTATTAATATGTACCATAAAAATTCTCCCAAGACAATAAAATGAAGTATATGCCATGAAATTTGAAGATTTCTTTTTTTTTCAATGGATTATTTTTAAAAATAACAAGAAATGTTGCAATAATCTAAGATCCTGAATAGTATTAGAGACAAAAAATTTTTACTAACCACCCATATTTGAAATAGGTAAAATGTTATATGATTTGATTTGGAAAAATTATGAATATTTTTTGCTAAATTGCAAAATACATTAATGTAATGAATTTATATATATATATATATACTAGCTGTACCTTGCCACACGTTGGTGTAGCTCAGTCTCGTTAACCCCTTCAGGATGAATGTCATGCCAGCATGAAACCGTCAGTGGCATAGCGTCATGTATCTGTGACACGCACTTGGAACGTTATTCAAGCTCAATTTTTTGGCAATAGATGGCATTATATGTCCATAAGTTTTGAGATACATATAGATCTGACCTTCTTCACAAAATGAGAGAAATATTACTCACATGCACGTGGTTTTTGTTTTATAAACATAAGGGGAAGGGAATGTTCCTGAATTGAGTGCTTTATGACTGCTCTTCAAATGAACAGGTGGTTTTTGTTTATAGTGAAGATGAGAGATTTATTTTCGCTAGAGCATTTGGCTTGGGTTTGCAGGGTAGTTTTTTATGGATAATTAGATCTGGTAGACAAATTTATTAATTTTTTTTAACTTTTACAAGGTCGAAGCATTGAAAAGGTATAACTGAACTTGGAATATCAGAATGATGCAAAATTGATTCTAAATTAGAATCTTAGAGTAGAGATAATGACAAATAATATATTATGATTGTTCTGTTAATTGCAAATTTTACAATAATAATATTTCAGACATCTACAATTTATGTCAATTACATTGATTTAGACTTAACTACACAAAACCCTCCGGCCGTGGCGGTAAGCAGGCATTTGCGTCCTTCGTCCTGAAAGGGTTAAAGAGAAAGCACATGTTTTCAGTATGTTCAAACATTTGCATTGGTGGAATGATTTTTTATAAAAAAAATGTATAAATATATATATACAAAACTTTCCTTAACTGATTTCATTTGTAATTTGTTAACCAAACACTTGAAGTTATTACAGTTTATCTTTGTCCTCATGTTTTATGAACCTAATTTTATTTACATAATATTTTTTGCCTTCATAGTGGAGACCAAGTTTGAAGATAAATTTTAAATGGCTATACTGAGGATTCCTTGAGGGCTACGGGTTAGTTTTACAATGCTATTTCGGTTAAATCAGAGGTGTGTTTACAAATGCACATTTCTCCAAACAATGTCATTTGGAAACATGAATTGTATTTCCTGATGTTATATATGAAATGTTTTGATTCCACAGTATATCTGGCAAGCAAAGTTTTTAATGGCTCTGGTGGTCCTCCAAGTTGGTTTAATTTTTCCAATAGTACAAAACATTCCTTTTGTTTCTCCATTAAATTTCAGAACCTCTCAATAAAGATACACTATAGTCATTGTGCTGATGAGAACATGCTAGCTCAATCTATAATCTTCCACTGGGTTGTACAGGAATGCAAGGTGACTTATTGTGCGATTGCTCACCACAAAGTGACATTTGATGCTGATGTGTTGTTTCTGGTTGACATCTTTCAGCCATTCGCAACCTATTGTGTTCCTTTTGTTAAGAACAGAGCAGATCTGATGTTGCAAAACACGAATGCTGTGCTTGCAAATGTCCACTCCCAAGTCTGGCAGCATGTTGCTCTACTGTGCCCTCAACATGTGTTTGTGCCATTCCTTGTTTTTCTTGTTTGCTGATGCCTGTTCTTTCTCAGTTTGATGTGCAATTATTATTGTTACACACATAAACAATCAAAAAACTAAATGGAAAACAATGGGAAAAAATTAACTATATTATAAAATCAACTCTATAGTAAAAGACAACTCAATACCTATGCAATATAGAACAAAATAATTGAGGTATGGTTTTATGTGTATGATCTATGTTTAAAATGCCACTGACATTGGAAAGTATCATTAATGACTTGAGCAACATGCGACAACCAAATCAAATTCGTGCATTGTTGGTAATCATATAATGAATGTGCCTGCTTTCCATCATCCCCAACAGAGTTAGGAGAGAAATATAAATCATACAATGCTGAAGATATTTTCAGTTGAATACACAAGGAAAATTCAAATATGAACATGGATTTCACAGCAGAAATCTACGACTAAGTGTTGATAATGATGGAAGATCTTTGCAATTCACAATTCCATTAGCAATTGTTATCAACAAATTTAAGAGCTTATCTTTAAAATCGAGTGGCTTACATCTAGAAACAGACAGCTTCTCACATGGACAATTATTTGTTGTCTGGGTACTTAAATATTAGCATCACCACAGCCAAACTGCCGCCATGCAAATCACACCATTTTCCATCCAAATCTAAATGACTTTTTTTCATAAAAAATAAATAAATGCTAGAATTTTTGTTGTTAAGATATTAAAGTGCAATTTGCATGGCTCCAATTTTGTCACAGTGATTCTAATACATAAGTATCGTTGTGTGTTCCAGAGCAGCAGTCACCAATTGGTGATCTTTGAGAAATTTTGGATGGTTTGCAGAAAAATTGGGACATTATTTATACTTTTATGAAGACTCAGTTTAAAAAAAGATGAGCAACAAAACATTATGGATCATACTTTACTAAAAACTTTTAGTTACCACTTATAACAAAATTCCTAAGTTTAGCTATTTTTTCAGATTTTCCATTGAAAGTCAGCTTTGCTAACCATAGTAAATTGGTGGCAACACACTTCAGTCTGTTGATTGTCGATTTGTTATTGCTTTTCAAGAAGTTTATTTTCAGGGGTATAGAAACATAAATAAAGGCATAAATATAGCTACAGTGGTCATCCTAAAGATGCTATATAGTGGTCAATCCTATTAGTGGTGTGCAAATTATAAAGTTATACATTAAGTGGTCCATGAAGTGCTGAAGGTTGGCAATTGCTGTTTTAAAGTAGGTACATCAGATAATTCCTGTATCTGCACAGACAATGAAGCACAAAATGTCTACCCATAAGCATTGTAAAATTAAACCTTTGACCTCAAGAAGAATGATTTTAAATTTATTTTCAAACTTGGCACCTCCTCTATGGAGACAATGTAAATAATTTTAGATTCATAACATAACTTGCGAGTATTCTGTAAACAAATTACAAATGAAATCTGTTTATAAAAGTTTTGTCTATGTATCTTTACTCATATTTTTGTATTTTAAAAAATCATACCTCAAGTCCAAGCAGTTAAAAGATATTAGAAATGTGTGCTTTCTCTTTTCTTTCTTTTTAACCAGACTGAGCCACAGGAATGCGTGGCTGGGTACAGCTAGCTATAACAAACTTAAATGCTAAAAAAAACATTCTTATTAAAAAAAAAAATTATGATTAATTTCACCAAATTAAAATGACACCAAGAGGGAAAAAAATATTGTGTTGGAATAAGCATGGAACAGTTTCAAAACATTGAATGCATATTGCAGCATTTGGCGATGTCTTTTGATTTGAGGTAAATGGTCAACGAAAAAAATGTAGGTACCAAAAAAAATAATAAATAAAAATAAAACTTATATAATCAATTAATTTAATTTAGGATTACTGGAGAAAGATTAAATAAGCAGAAAATTTCAATCGGTACGCTACTTGTTTGTGGAGATCAAGCAGACAGTCATATGTTATCATCAAAACTATAAGAAATTTTAACAAATATTTGGCAAAAAAATAAGTAGTGTACAGAAGTCAAGTATAAATTTTATCTTTACTTAATAAAAAAAAAAACAAATTTAGCTTAAAATTACTGAAAAAAAACCATGTAAAATATAAGCAAAATCGTAAACATCCCGTGATAATGCTATCCAATTGTTGCCAAAACTACACAAAAAAAAAATTCAGTTGTTGAAAGAATAATTTTAAAAAAATGATTTATTAAAAAAATAACCCTAAATACGTATCAAAGAGAAAAAAATGGATAAATATGGCAATCAATAAACATAACTATAACAAAAAAAATATTATAATCCCAAAAAAACTGCATGTCAAGTATAAATTTTCACATTCAGAGAGAAACATGACATTATAACACCAAAAAATCACTTAAAAATCAAATTTTAAAAAATTTAGAGTGAATTACAAAATAATAAGTACATAAAGACCCGTCCGGATTCAAATGCAATGTTATGTCAAAATTTCACATTAAATGGTCAAGTACTTTCGGAGATTTGCAGCTTTGAACAAACTTGCACATTTACACTTTTATTTATATAGATATAGCTGACAAATAAAATGAAAAACACCTCTCAAAGCCTTTTTTGCTATATAAGTGAGTCAGAAAATAAGTTTTCCTGTCGACTGTGGTCAGAGTTGTGTATTAAAGTCAAAACATAGAATGAGACATTAAAGGGAAAACATAGTTTTATTTTTCCACATAAGTACCAAGTACATTGAGCAATTTGTCATACTGCATGGAAAGCTTCAAAAAACCCTGCAGGAAAACTCAGGGCTTTGCATACGGAAAAAGCTTTTATTTTTGTGTGGACTTTTTGGAGGTTGGAACCATCGATGCTATGCGGTACTGTGACACCCTGTCAAAATTGAAAGAGGCGATTCCGAAAAAAGCTGCCTGGGCTTCTAGAATTTGGCGTTCTGTTGTTGGATGATAATGCAAAATCACACTCGGCGATGACAACACAAAATCATTTTTTAACTCTTGGTTGGGAGCGCGTACACCATCTTCCATACAGTCCTGATCTCGTGCCATATGACTTTAATCTGTTTCAGGCTTTGAAGAAGAATCTCGCCAGAAGATGCTTTGGAAGCAACACTAAAATTAAACAAGCCGTTAAAAGCATCTTCCATATGCAAAGCCATGAGTTTTTCCTGGAGGGCTTTTTGAAGCTTATCAAGCCGTATGACAAATGTCTCAGTGTATATGTTTTGACGTTCATACAAACCAAAGTCAACTGACCAAAGCCGACAGGGGAAACTTATTTTCCGACTCACCCTCGTACATCTATCAGATGATGCATAATATACACTCATGGACAAAAAAATAGCGCACCAAGAAGAAGTCATCAAAATTAAACGAAATTTTACATATGTAATGATTACTTGGATATAAGCAAATGATTAGGAAATCAAAGAAAAAGGATTATTTATTTCAGAGAAAAAAGGCAAAAGAATGGAGGATTTAATACCCTGTTGAACCCCTGCTCTAGTGCAAATGTATGATGCAATACGATTGGGCATTGAGGCATACAAGTTCTGTATGTCTTGAGACATTTCGTTCCATATTTGCTGTAACCTTGCCTCTAGTTTGTTCAAACTCATGGGATGCCCGACTCGCAGTCCAAAATGATCCCAGATATGTTCAATTGCAGACAAATCTGGGGATTGGGCAGGCCAAGGAAGGGTAGTAACGGTGTGCAGACAGTCTTGTGACACCCTTGCCGTGTGAAGTCAAGCATTGTCTTGTTGAAAAATGGCTTCTGGGAGCCATTGCATGAGTGGCAACACATGTGGTTGCAGGCTCTCATGGTGCCACGAATCAATACTAGAGGTGACTGTGTATTGTAGGATATGTCACCCCATACCATCATACCAGCTATGAGAGCAGTGTATCACTGTAAAGCAAAGGCAGGATTGAGGCGTTCACCACAGGCTCTCCACACACGAACACGATTGTCATCACAGCAGAGATGGAATCTGGATTCGTCGCTAAAGACGACCTGGTTGTATTCCGCTGTAGTCCAGTTTCCTCGTGGGTGACACCACTCCAAACGGAGGCATTGATGGGTGGGCGTCAAGAGCAGCACCTGTAATGGGCATCACGATCCCAAATGTTCTTCAGTCAGGCGCCTTTATATGGCTCGAAAAGACACAGGGGCCCTTAGTGAAGGTGATACCTGTGCCTGGATTGGGGCCGATGAAGCAGTTGGTTGTAGGTGTGCATTTCTTACGATGTGGTGGTATTCTCAACGACTGGTCTGTTGAGGGCATCCTGAGCCTGGTCTTCATGTAAATGGCATCTCTGGGATCCACTGGTCCCAACACCTCCTCACAACATAATTAGAGCGGCCTAATTGACGAGCTACTTGCCTAGCTGACCACCCAGCTTTCATCATGCTGATTATTCCCCCCTCTCAAACTGCGATAGCTGCTCATATTGTCTGTGAAAACGGCATGTCTACCTCAGCTATTCCTTTGTAAACAATTCAGCACACTCAAACAAGCTTTGGTTACCTGTTTTATACTCCACAGAGAACGACATTAAATGCCCTCTACTGGCTCTATGTAATGCACAATCACGCTGCATTTCTAATCATTTGCATATGTCTCCAGCATGTACATTCATGTCAAGTTTCATTATGATCCTGCAATTATTTCATGGTGTGCTAATTTTTTTGTTCATGAGTGTGTATTGCATGAATTCTCGTTAAACATTTAAAAATATAGATAATTAATATTTACAACATCGTTTTCTTAAAAATTAATCCTTAGTAAAAAAGCTAAAAAAATAGATTAAAATATTAGGATAATTAATATGTCTTATAATTAAGATCTTATAATGAATATATAATTAAGATTTTAAACTGCTTATTATTGTGCACCATTTTTTTAAAAAAAAGCAATTTTTATAAATAGCTGTTTTATTGATTTTTTGAAAGTACAACTAGAAATTTTTTTCATTTTAATGAATTTGAAATTCTCATAAGACCATTTGGATTAGATACTTAAAAATATTTGAAAAGAATACAGAAAATGGTTACACAATATAAAGAAATGGTTTCTTAATTTCAAACATGTATATAAAATATTTTCAAAGCATTTATTATGAACAATATGCATCACATATAATACAATGCATTTCTACGTATTTTATGGTTACCTTTTTTCATGACTAATAGCCTTTGGTTGATTTTTCAATGATTCAAAAAGATTTTTATAGTCATTAAAAACCTGTATTTGCTAAAACGTTTGCATTGTTTGACAAGAAAACATCTAAAAGGAACTCAAGACTTTTTGGAAATTTCAAAATATAATATACTCATTGTCAATATTGTAAAAGCATGCAATATACCTGTGCAGCAGTAGTGATGAGTAGGATGCTATAGAAAATAGGGTTTGTGAATAATCCTTCAAAAATATTACGCTCCCCATGGATTTTCCGGGCATTCATTTCATTGAAAAGAGTCATCATTACAAATGTGTTGAAGATGATGGTGAAGTGCTCAGAAGGCTTAGCCCGCAGACCTGAGTTCAAACCTGAATCAATGTCAAAAATCCTGTCACCTGAAAGATGACAGTTGTAGAATTAGATTTTGAATTATGCCTCACAATTTTAAAAACATTTGAAATAATCACTAAACATTACCCCCTTAAATGCCTCAAGCATATTTACACATCTTGCTGAGCTGGTGCCTTTAGTGCCATGGGTGTGTATACTCATCCTTTCAAAAGAGGGCATTTTGCATTGAGCTAATCTGTTTAAAACTAGTCCCACGGCTTTGGAATACAATAAAATGACATTGGCAGTGCTTCTAAAGAATTTACTTAATTCAGAGAAAAGGTGTGGTGGTGGTGGGGGGGGGATTTGAAAGGGCATATTCCAGGAATGATGAAATTCATAGTTAAGCAGTTTCTATATTTTATTTGCTCTCATTTTCGCTTCCCATGTGTAATAGGAGCTTTTAAATTTTTTTTGCATGAATAAGTCTGATAACTTTGTATCTTTGTACGCTATCAATGAACTGAGGTGGCACTGGGGGTGAATTTCTTTGCTCTTCATTAGCAGTTAAGGGGTCAAGTCATTGGACCTAGAATAAGTCTTTACACATACAAAAGGGAACCTATAAGAAAACATACTATCCTAAACTAAATAAAATGAATTAGTTGAATGATTTAATGAAAAAGAATGTTTGAGCAAATAAGCAAAACAATAGTAACCTTAATTACAAGAATGCATAACACAGTAAACCACACCACCAGACATCACCACACGACACAGAAGATAAGTTCCGTGTTATATGAATCTGCACTGCATGAGATTACACAAATACATGAATCATTTACAGCCCAAAGTGATCAACTTATTTGTAACATTCAAAATAACTTTCTTTAATAATAAGGCTCCTGACAATTTTTATGGACATTGAATAACAAATGTTTTTTTCACAAGATGTGCATAAAAAATTACACATCTTTTTAAATATATTAAGCATACTTGACTTTAAACACAATTAATAGTATGTACAAGAGATAACAGATATAGACTTCCTCAAGGTGAAATTCGGTCAAATTTCTCAAACATTTATGCTAGGATGATTAGATGACACTATTGCAATAATCAGTATGAATTATGTTTACTTAGGCAGTATGAAAAAGCAAATGAAACAAAGAGGCTCTATGGGTCATTCATTCTGTTAGTGATGTCTATATCTTTATAATGTCGCCCATCTGGTATAGTGGTTAGTAAGGCTGACTGCTGTGGTGTAGGGACTAGGTTCAAATCCTGGGGAAGGCATGATGTTTGTAAATGTATAGTGCCTTTGTGACAAATGGGGGCATTCTAAATAGCCGTCAAACAGCATGTCCTCGCGTGAGGTCGGCGGAAGAGGGTGGGGCACCTCTGACTACTCCCAGGGTGTTCTCCCTCTGAGGTGGAATTAAGCCAAATTGTACTGTTACCTGTATGGTGCTCAAAGCTACTGCTAATGCTAGGTGTACTACTAGCCCATTGCCATAATGAATTTCGTGAGCCTTGATCTGATGTTACTATCGATCAGGCGGCATAAGTAACAAGAACATATCTTTATAATAAACTAAAACCAATAAAATGAAGTCAATTTATTTTCCTTCAAGCTTTTTGTCACTCGAATGTACATCACAACTAGAAACAAACTGAGAAAATCTCTAAAAAAAAAAAGAGTTCCCTGAAATTTGAGAAGCATAATGATGTGAAGTGTAACCAGTCAAAATTATATTAATTATTGGAGCTAAAACATAATACAATAACAACATCAACTTCATTTTTTACTATGTTAAACAAGCCTTTTTTTTTTAGCTTGTTATATGAACATGAACACATTTGTTCTACTTTATTATATGAATCTGTTGTATATGAACTCGTGTTATGAAGGGGGAGGGGTCTATTGTATTTGCATTTGTAAAAATATAAATGTTTTTCCTCTCAACACGAGCCAAGAATAACTGAAATAAACTAAGAACAAGTATTATAAAAAATTTTTTAGGTCAATTCCTACTTTGAATGGATAAATAGAAAGTATTTTAATAACGATTGAAAATTTGAATATATATATATATACACTCAAGAGCCAAAACATGACTAGCTGTCAATAACGAGTTGGCCCACCTTTGGAGCGCAACACAGCTTCAACCTGCCTTGACATGAATGCCACAAGTCCTTGGTAGATGGTCAGAGACAGATTGTACTAGATGTTTAAGCAACGGTCATGCAAATCCGAGATATTGCGAATTGGTGGTCTTTGAACTCTGAGCTACCGTCCCATGACATCCCAAATGTGTTCTATCGGATTGAGATCCGGTGAGTTAGGCGGCCAGGACATTAACTGGAATTCAGCATCATGTTCCTGGAACCACTCCAACCCAATTTTAGCCTTGTGACATGGGGCATTGTCCTGTTGGAACATTCCATTTCCAGCTGGAAAAACAGATGCCATGTAAGGGTGCAACTGGTCCGAAATGATGTCCAGATACCCTGTAGCATTCATGGTCTGCCCTACCACAACCATGGGTCCCAGAGACGCCCAAGAAAACGTCCCCTAAAGCGTAATACCACCACCGGCCTGTGTATGACCTACTGTACATTGAGGGAGCAACTGTTCGCCTGGAAGACGGTGTATCCTGACACGGCCATCGGCGTGATGAATAAAAAACCATAATTCATCTGACCAGGCAACTCTTTCCCACTGATCCATGGACCAGTCACGATGCTCCCGGGCCCAGCTCAGACGCAGTTAGCGATGACGCTTGGTCAGCAAAGGCACACGAGTGGGACATTTGTTGCGTAGCCTCATATCCAACAGTGTCCGCTGAACAGTGTGCTCCGATACTATTCTACTTGGCCCTGCATTGTATTGGGCTGTCAGCTGAACCACTGTCTGGCTCCGGTTTTGCTTCACCATGCGAGACAGTCTCCAATGACCTTTTTCTTTGATAGCATGTGGACGTCCAACACAATGTCGTCTACTGCTGGTTTCACCGTCATTCATCCATTTTGCATAAGTACTAACAACTGTAGATTGCGAACAACTCACGAGTCGTGCAGTTTCGGAAATACTTGTTCTGAACCTTCAAGCCATTACAAACTGCCCTCTATCAAAGTCCCTTACATCCACAGCCTTTCCCATCACACACAGAAGTGAAAGAATGATTCTTCAGACTCTCTAGTAGCAGTTAAAATCAAGTGCCTTCCACGTCATCCAGGCGAGTTCATTGCAAAATGTAGGGGTGGTCATGTTTTGGCTCTACACACACATATATATAGGAAGAGTGTGAACTAATAGTAGGAATTGAAAAAAGTTCATGATCTGTCTGCATTGCTGTAACAATGCGCAACCAATTTGGCTAGTTTTGCTGAAAAACCATTTTTGAACGCCAACTTTTTCATTGTTTAAACAGTTACATTATTACAACAATGGAGACGAATCCAAGTTGGCATCAAAAACCAGTAATTCATTTAACTAATTAACCAGTAATTAATGAAGTAATATTGAAAAACTGTATTAACATCAAGTATCATTCACTACAAGTTTAAAAAAATTTATTTGAACTTGATTGGATAAATAGAAAGTATTTTATTAACGATTGAAAATTTGAACAGGATATATATATATATATATATATATCCTGTTCAAATTTTCAATTGTTAATAATATATATATATATATAGAGAGAGAGAGTGAGCTAATAATAGGAATTGAAAAAGAACTTCCTTAATTCAATACAAAAATATCTTTGAACAGAAATTTATTTAAACTGTGCTAAGTTTAATAATTTATTGATAAAAGTGGTATTAAATACTGGACAAACCTAAAAGATACAAATTAGCATCACTCTAGAATAGTGGTTTTCAAACTTTTTTAATTCAAGGAGCTAGAATGTGTTTATGTGGAACCCCTAGAACTAGAAAGTATTTTTGTGGAACCCTATTCTACACACAAACTTAGAAGGATATATCTTAAAATAATATTTATAATTGATCCCAATAATAGATCAATGTAAAGGCAAGTAAAAAAAAGTACTGAATTTAATATTAAAAAAATTTAATCTACTTTTAATATAATGCACTCAATAATAATATTAATCCATTCCAAGTGTCACCTACACAATATATTTAGTAACTGAGATATGTGCTTGTATTTTTTTCACACAAACTATTAAAGGGTAGGTCTATTGAAATTAACTGCAAATACATTACATATTCTGAGTTTCGTTTTTTCTTATACTTTGTTTTTGCAGTCACTCGTGTTGTGAGAAATATTTTTCACATAAACACATTGTTTTCAATGGCATTAAAAGGTTTATAACTGTGTGAAAAATACTGTGCATTTTGCATGAATTTTAAACAAAATTTAAGAACTATTCTTGCTTTAATTTAGATTTTTAACATCGAATATGTTGATAAGTTGTCCCCTCTTCTTTATTATAAGTGTTTTTTCCCCACAAGTGCATTTTCCATTGTGTTATAATGAAACTTTAAAAAGTATTGTGAAATAAAATTATGTGTAAATAAAATTTTCAGTTTCTTCATGACAGGGGTAGGCTTTAAATTCTTGTGGTTTTACAGAAACTTCATATAGATTGTGAATCTATTTTGGATACACATTTATAAGTTTCTTTTCAATTTTTTTTATTGTGACTCATGGAACCCCAGAGTTTCATGGAACACAGCTTAAAAACCACTGCTCTAGAACTATATAACCTATATTAATAAAAAAATAATTTTTAATCATGGATTTTTAAAAATATTAAATTTATATATATACACACATATCATTAAAATTTTGGTATGGTTCAAAATCACATAGTCTCTTTATATATGGGGCATATTCCCATGAAATTCAAAAACCACACACAGTTTGCTCATAATGTTTTGAAATTATGATAAGTGATTTTCTGCTTTTTGCAATGTTGGGAAAATCCTATGAAATTGGGGGGGGGGGGATGTTAATTTCCCTGTTTTTTCAATCAGTAAAAAAATATTTTATTAGCATAAAATCTTAAAATATGAATAAAATTTGAAAGTTAAAAAATAAATAAAATTAATGAGCATTGGATTATTTTGCAAAAGGAACTAATTCAGAGTTTAAAAATCATACATTCCTTACAGCAGTACACACAAAATAAAACATTGCCAAAATTATGATTTCATGTAAAATATGAAAAGTACCTGCAAACAGCAGAGTAAAGATAACTGTCAGTTGATAAATTGCGTGACCCAGGATATTTTTCATCATAGTGCGAGAGATGAGAGGTTTCGAACGACCGTAAGGCTTTCGAAGCAAAAGATCAGGAGTGGGCATTTCTGTGGCTAGGGCTAAGGATGCCAGTGTGTCCATGATCAGATTCACCCACAACATTTGAACAGCCTTCAGTGGACTGTCCTGAAAGATAATCTCAGATAATAAATATTTACAAAAGAATCAATAGGAAAATAATGTAGCTAAGATACGAGATTCCAAAGAATCAAATTAGTAACATAAAGGATTAAAAATGTAAAAAATATAGTCACTTTCCTTTTTAAATTTCACACACTAATTTCATAATTTTATTTAATACAATTGTAAAAAACTATTTCTATTCTCCATTTTAAGAATATAGTTTTACTCAAAGATTTAATTTTTAAATCTAAATTTTTCCGGATTACAAAAAACACATTAAAAAAAATGTATAAAAACAAATGATAAATTTCTTTGAATAATTTGTGCTGCATAATTTTTATTTGAAAAAAATAAATAAAAACGTATTTTCTATGTAAATTATTCTTTTTCTTATATTCTTTAAAATCTTGCCTAGTAATTCAAAACAAAATTATACACTGAGGTGACAAGTCAGGAGACATTTCCTAATATTGTGCTGGACCTCCTTTCGCTTGGTGAAGCACAGATACTCAGCATGACATGGACTCAATGAATTGTTAAAAGTCCCATGCAGAAATATTGCATCATGCTGCCTCTATAATTGCAAAAGTATTGCAGGTGCAGGATTTTGTGCAAAAACTGACTTCTTAATTATATATCATAAATGTTTAATGGAATTCATATTGAGTGATCTATGAAACTAAATAGTTCACTGGAATTGTCCAGTGTTCTTCAAACCAATTGGGAACAATCATAACCTGGTAACGTGGTGCATTGTCATTCACGACAATTCCATTATTGTTTGGATATATTAAGTCCACGAATGGCTGCAAATAATCTCCAAGTAGCTGAACATAGCCATTTTCCACCAATAATTTGTTCAGCTGAACTAGAGGACCTACTCCATTCCATGTAAAAACAGCTCACATAATTATGCACACACCATTATTACACCAGTTTGCACAGTGGCTTGTTGATAACTTAATTCATGGCTTTAAGGGGTCTGCACTACATTCGAACCTTAACATCAGTTCTTACCAACTGAAATCATGACTCATCTGATAAAAAAAAGACATGGTTTTCCAGTTGTCTAGGGTCCAACCAATATGGCCAGGAGTCCAAGAGAAGTGCTACAGGCAATGTCATACTGTCTCCAGACACTAGAGTCAGTCTTCTGCTGCCATAACCCATTAAAGCTAAATTTCACTGCACTGTCTTAACTGACATGTTTGCCATATGTCTAATATAAGTTTTTGAGGTTATTTCATACAATATAGTTTGTATATTGACACTGAAACAATTCTAGGCACTTATCACTGATCTCTGTCATTAAATGCATGCAATCAGCCACTGTCTTGCCCATGGTAGAAGGTTTTGCCTAAAATTAGGTATTCTTGGCAAGCTCTTGACACTAGATCTCTAACAATTCTGAACGGAATGGCCTACACGTTTTACATTCAAAGTCTGCTGCACATAATTCCTGTGATATAAACATAATCATATTAGAAACCTTTTCACATGAATCACTTGAGTACAAATAAAGGCCCTGCCATGCCCATTTAAACATGATATTGCTGCCATCTGTATTTTTGCGTATTGCTGTCCCATGACTTTTGTCACTTCAATGTATAAAACTTTCCTAATGTAAAGATGTCCAATGGTAACATGTATTGAAAATGATAAATTTAAAGTACTTTATTCATTACAAAGTAAATGTACTTATAATTACAATATCATAATTAAAAGGATTATTTAAAAATTTTCACCTCAATCTGAAATTTAGATTTTGACAGTGAATAATTGACATCAAATTTAAATATTGATATAAGCTCACATATTTTTTTTAATTGAATGCAATTATAAAATTTTCATGCACCACAAAGTATCATACAGGATTAACAGAAGTAAGTATTAATTACACATTACAAAGGAAAGAAGAAAAAATAAAATTTTTAGGTTATGAAGGATTACAAATATTTATAACAATTTCACAGAACTTTTTAAAAGCACTTCTGGTGGAAAGAAGTTGGTGAAAACTCGGAGGCTAATTTATATTAAGTCCCTTGAAAGCCAGTCTTAGCATCTTTCTCTCTCTGACATACTTGGAACACAGAAGGAGTATATGTTCTACATTTTCCTTGCGCTCAATATTACCATCACAGAAACATGACATAACTAAATTAAATTTGTTTAAGTAGCTTTTAAAAAGTTACCGTGGCCTGTGAGAAATCAGATTATTATTTTTTTTAAAAAATTAAACAGTTTTTTTGTTTTTGTTTTTGGAAATGGATTAAATACACTTAAATGAAGAAAAAATAATGCATTTATTATTTACCTTTGTGGTACACTTTCCCTTAATGGTCAGATAATTTTAAAGAAAATGGTCCTAAAAGTGACTATTTTTTTTAATTCAAGAAAATTATATAAAACTAAGTACATGCCCAATATATGTATTCATTTTTAAGTTGTGGATCAATTTTTAGCTTGAAATACGAAATTTAATTTAAGTAAAGCAAACATTTAGGGTTATAATCACTGAATGTTGGTTTTCCAACAAAGAGAAAATTTTTTAAAAAACATGTGCATTAATCATTAAATAAAAATTTTAATACACTTATGCAAAATAAAATAAACATAAGTAATTTTTTCTTGTGTGATAAATTTCAAAGTACGAGATGCAAAGGCTAACATCACAATATGGACAGTAGTATAGAGTTTCTTTTCTGCATCTCTTATTGTTTTCATCTCTTTTGGAACAACAAACTTTGCATTCTCTTGGTGGTTGCCACTTCTTTTCAGTTGGAGGTATCTGTCTAGTAAAATGTCTTTCAATTAAATGGTTGGGGTTATTCTCCAAGCTTGACCGGCCTCTTTTTGCAGTGGTTTCTGATATACAATACTTTTCAATAAGATCATCTACTAAAGATAAAGGGAACATCAAATGTGATATATTGCCTCCTTGTTTTTTGTAAATAAGGTGTAAGTTCAAAATAGTTTGGTCTAACAAATGAAAAAATATTTTTTATAGTACTTCTTGCCTTGTTTTTGAGCAATAGAGTAATCTCCAACATATTTGGTCTACAATGTCTACTGCTTCCCTATTTTTACTGTCGTTGAAAAAAAGGTGCTAAAAGTAGAAACCAATTCACTTCCTGACTAACTCCATAATGTATACAATATTAAAATATTTATATATATTTTATCAGAGAACGTAACCCATGCGTTTTCATGAAGAGTGTAACTAAGTACTTGACCTATGATTACAAAAACGTGTTGCTTATATGTTTGATTGTGTTGACATCTAGTTAAAAAAAAATTAAATAATTATCGCCAAACACGTTACAAATAATCAGGTACTGCCATCTGGTGTATAGATTAAGAAATGAATAATATTCCAGGCTTAATAAATAGATTATTTCCTGCTTTTTTTTTTGGTGAGTTACTTTCCAACAGTCCAGCCTGGAAATATCATGGGCCTGAGGAATAGAGATGGAAATTTCACCCAGTGAATTTGACGGAAGAGAGAAGCAAGGAGTTATAAAGTATTTAGGCCTAAAGGAGTAAGAATTGAGTGTACCATTTTGATTCTGTAGGTGTTCTTTGAGCTGAAACAATGAGGCACCAGAGCTTTGAATAGTGCAGCTATGCAAGCATTGCAGTAAAGCAAAAAAATGAACATTGTATTATATATGTATAACACGTTTAGTATGACACAGGTACATCTCCCCTTCTAAAAAGAAAAGGAAAATTGTTTTGGTTGTATATGATTTCTGAGAAAAACATTTATAGTTCCAATATATGTACAAGTCCTAAGTATTTCTTAGTTTGATGAAATTTTTCAAAGCATGCAACATACTCTTTTAGTAAAATCATTAACCAACATTGCAGGTTTTGCACATTAAACTTGATTAATATGGTTTAACTTTTGTGCTGCAGTAAACCCATTGCCCACGCAAAGCTTTCACAGGCACGTGTTCCATGTAGCTATGACATTTATTGTCAGAAGCCTTCACTTTGAATTTGATAGTATCTTCCTGCCTTGACCTTTAATGAAGACTTTTTCCTGCCATCTTTTCAATGAACTTTCTGATTGCTTCATGGCACACAGAGGAAACAGAATAAATTTAAAGCAGAATTCTTTGAGTGTTTTTATTCTACCTCTGTTTAGCATTTGAGGAATATGTAACTGTTTATTACAGGCTACATCATATACCTATTGCTCTAATGATTCAGCAATGTATTACTTGGTATCACTGCTATCTGCATGCTCGGATTCACTACCTGAAAGCAATCTTTGAAGCATTTTCACTGCTTTGAAAAGAATTAATTTTCTCCATGTCGCTTCAAAAACAATTAGAAAGAAATTAAGTATAATTATATTTACTGTAAAAGAAAAAGCTATATTAACTGTACATATAATCTAGAGAATTTAGTAGCAAACTCAACAGTAGCAAAACTCAGAAACAAGAACAAAACATTCCATCAGCTCTAACCAAGGACGATTGGAAGTACTGATAAAATTCCTGTTTGAAATCTCCCCCCAAAAATAATGAGAACCACATTGGATGCAAGTTATTTTCAAGACATTCAACCTTCCATAGTAGCATCCCATTCCTCCCAAAAAGACAGAAAAATCAAATGCGAACAAATCTCTTCTTTTTCATCATCGTATTCTATTGCATAATACAAAAAGTGCTTTAGGTGCAGTGTTCCAGCTAATAGAAAACCTATTAGATGAAGTATGGAATTAAATTATAAGAAAATATTGAATAAATAGTTTAGAGTATAGCCAACAAATAACAGATTTTTTTATCAAGCTATTTTTTAAACATTAATTTATATATATATATATATATATATATATATATATATACAAAATTTATTGCAAACCCAAAAATTTATTTAACTTGTTGAAATTTTTTTTAAAATTAAAGTGTATCATCTATGTTAAAAAAGTAGATGGTTCAAAGAAAATTGTACCGTTTATTTTCATCCATTTATAATGGAAATGAATAGTTTAAGCAGTGAATAAAATTTGTTGTTCTATGCCATGGAATACTGAACCACAAAAGGTTAAGAGGGAATTTTTGTATAATTCGCTATTTTAAAACAGAATTTAGAAAATAAAGAGATTAACTCTGCTTAACACATGATATTTAAAAGGGAAGAGGGGAGGAAATAATGTAACAAAGGAAACATTTTTTCAAAAAAAATAATAAAAATAAATAAAACATCTAATTTACAAACCTCAATAGCACAGGCTCCCACAAAGGCCACAATGACAGCTACCACATTGACTGTTAACTGAAACTGTAGGAACTTTGCTATACTGTCATACACATTTCTACCCCACATCACAGCTTTCACAATGCTGGTAAAGTTATCATCTGTCAAGATAATATCAGATGCTTCTTTGGCAACATCTGTTCCAGCAATGCCCTGCAATAAAGTTAAATATTTATTTCAAAATGTGCATTGATAGCCCTGAACAAACATTTTCTTCCATTTGAATATTATTGTGGTTCTACATACAAATTATACCTTGATTATCGCTGCTATACACACCATTAAATTGTTTTCAAATATAAATGATACAAATAAACTTTCACATTTCTTTTTTCTGCCTTAAGATAACTAAAACATTAAAATGTTTAAAATTTTGCATTTGTTTATTTTATTTTCAGAAAATATAGGGTTTTTTCAACATCCATAGATGCATTATTTATGAGAATTGAACAAATAGAAAACTAGAAAATTGAATCAAAGTTGTAAAGCAAATGTGATGATCCAGGCACACTTTCTTCAATATCTGTTTTGTATATAATATGTATTATAAAATACTAATTTTTCTAAACAAAGAATGTAATTTTTCTGTATTATATGTTTAAGCTTTATGAGTTTTATATTTTTTGTGTAAAAATTGATAAAAATTTTAATGAATAGTTACAGAATTTTAAAGTTAAATTTCATTTTTTAAAATATTAAATATGTTTAGTTTTGCATTTATAAATAATCAGTGTGGTTCTTAAACTATAAATCAAGTGGATATAGTACAAAGTGAATCTTGAGGATTATCCTAAATTAATTACACAACTTGTAAGATAGATATTGCGTAACTGTTTATTGTTAACATTTGAATACTCATGCTTAACTCTTTGTTAATAACTGTTGCTTTTTCTTTAAAATAAATATTCATTTTGAGTACAAAAACAGAGTTCTTTTTAAACTAGACACCAAATTTATTCTTTAAACTCATCAGATATTTCCTTTGTGTATTTTTATAACAATAGTTAAAATATATGTAAGGAATGCAGTAATATCCGGTAATGATGGATGTTCAAAGTGAAGGAAAAATACTAAAGATTACAGACATAAAACTTTGGTATTTAAATAAAAGATGGCATAAATCGGTGAAATTATCTTTTTTTACAATTATCTTAAATTGCTTTTTTTTATGATTCCAGAACACACACTTTTCTCCTAATCTACTTTAACTCCAGTGCTGATATTTTGCATATTATAAAATTCACAAATTTTCAATAAAGTTAATAAATTTTCTTTCAAATAAACATTCACAAATTTTAGCACAATTTTAAAGGGAATTGGAATATCAAAATGTAGAAATTTAAGTTTTTATAAATTTGTTTTTAAAAAATCTGATTACATTTGTTATATGTACTGTTATATTTACAAACACTCTGAAATATTTTAAAGCTTTATATGCAATGGATTTCATGCAATGTGTACCTAAAGTCAAGAACATGACTCTAAAATAAAATAAAAAATTGTTAATTATAACAAATTTATTTATAATTTTAAAAAAAATGGGATTTTTTTTACATTAAGAGATACATAAATATACAGTTATTTCAAAATAAAAATATTACTACCATTGTTTTTAATTTAAGTGAAAACCATTTAAATTAAATTAAGAAAAGTTCATTTTTTCTTGTCCCAGATGACCCAGTTACCTTAAGCCTAAAATACAGAATCAGTACTTAATGCTGCTTCTTGATCAAGAAATCTCATTTTAACAGAAAAACATAATTAACAAATGAAAATCATGTGTTTTCAAACACATGATTTAAAAAAGATACATCTGATATTACCAAATAGTTTATTGCAGTTAACACAAGTCCACAGACCCAAAAAAAATAAAACTTAGTTTTTTGTAGCCAAATTCAACCTTAATACCCACTAAAAATTTGCATTATGCAAATATTGAAGCACATTGCACATCCAGACTTACAAAATTTAAATACTAAAATGAATGTATGAATTAAAATGACAGTAAGAACTATAAATATTCTAAAAAAGTTGCATTAAACTTACAGAAACTCAGCAAATGAGAGTTAATCATGGAAATTCAATTGACTTACCATGGCAAATCCTACATCAGCCTTTTTGAGAGCTGGTCCATCGTTGGTGCCATCTCCTGTCACAGCTACTACCTCTCGATTGGGATTCAATTTAGAATCAATGATGCCCTTCACCAGAGTGTACTTGTCTTGAGGCGAAGACCGTGCTAAGACTCGTAACCTTGGCCAAACTTTATCAAATAAATGCTGTTGAAACTAAACAATTTAAAAGAAACAAAAGCTGGTTTAAGTAAAAATTCTATAATAAGAATACATAAATGCAAATACAATATATATTTAGAAACTATCATTTGTTATTATTACATACAAATTGCAATATTTGTCCAATTCCTTTCAATTTTATGTGAATTCTAATTCATAATATTAATTTGCATGCAGTGTACATCTAAAATATTCATTTTTTTTATAATCATCAATAGTTTTGTTTCCTTAAATATTGTAGAAAAGTAATTAAGAGAAATTGACATAATACACAACCTATGTGTAAATTGTTCTTTTATATGCAATTCTAAATGCTATCATTCCAATAGTTCCAAGATATTCATATGCATTGGCAAAATCTACAAATGGAGTAATTAAATATTTTTTGCCTTGGATACATTAATAATACATTCCAACATATTTTTGATTAATTTTACAAGGTTAAGAAACTTTTGATAACTTAACAAATTTCAATTATAATTTCAGCTTTAGTAAAGTAAAAATCCAAAACTGAATGAAAAATCAGATTTTTAAAAGATGAATTTTTTTAGTAACATGGAAGTGTGGTAAATTTCACTAGAACAGATAATGTTTAAAATAATCATTATTTACATTCAGTGAGTATTTCAATCAGGATTTAAACAATGAAACTCATTTAAAAAAGGTATTTTAGAAAAAGATGATTTAAAAAATTAATAAAGTATTATAATAGAATTAAATTCCTTTGTGTAAAATGATACAAAAGTTTATTTTTATTATTTTTTGCTAATTGCTTGCTTGCTTTTAATTACTTATAGAATGACATTTTCTTTAAATGCTCCTTTTGTATTAATAACCCTCCTTTTGTATTTAAACTAATTTCAATTAAATTCTACAAATATTTATCTAAATCGCAAAAAGCTACCTTTGCGTATAAAAAATAAAATAGATTAAATAAAAACCAAATCGAAGATTCCACACATAAATAAAATTAAATTAATAGACTGCTCAGACACTACTATTTAAAAATAACAGGTTCCATAAAAAATATCTAAGAAAATATTCATGTTCAGTTAAAGAAATTCACAAATGAAACTAAAATACATAGAATCTTTGATTATTTTTCAATTTTAAAAAGCAATGAAGGAACTTCATTTAATCCCTAAAATTTATGAGGTCTTTTTACACATAGGATACTGAAAATACTGGATGTCCGTAGTTAAATGTGAAATTTGTGAGCGACCTGTAGCAAAAACTATACAGTGGAATTGCTTGAAAATTGGGTAATGGCAAAATGAAATGATAGAAATTTTAATGAGGGGGAAAAACAATAAGTTTCAAAAACCACCCCAGGTGGCATACCATAGATTTATCGAGAGCATATAAATAATCCACAAAAATTTACAAAATATGCTCGATATGCAGTCCCCACCATTGTCTGCTACCATCTGGAAGCTTAATATTGCATGTTTGACTGTTGAAAGCAGCATGAAAAGAATATTAATCACATGGTGTTCTATGCTTTCTTTAACCACCACTTCAGCTGGCAAAAAATTCCCTGGCGTATGTACCAGAACGGTCGTTTATGTTTCTGTAACAATCACATGATGATGTACATACCACATTGTGGGCGATTCTGTAACAAAAGCATTACAACATGCTTGGAACGCCTTTCCAGCACTAGTAGTTAAAGTCAGATATGTGATGGGATCACTGAAGATCATCACCTTGAGGTATTCTCACAACCTTAAGTTGTAAGGATTCAAGTCAGGGATGCCAAGATGTAGAAAAATGCTGAATGACGATTCTGTTGTCACCAAAATGACAGCAGAGCACTTGATTCACACAATGGGCAATGTGTGGAGGAGCACCACACTGTATTTGTATCACATCACCTTGCCTAAAAACCCAAAATAATGGTTTCTCGAATAATGAAGCATATCGTTGATCGGTGATGGTGCATGTCACAGGCCCTCTGCTTTTTAAAAAAAATGGATCCACAATGAAGGTTGCAGTAAAGCTGCACCAAACCATTACATGTAAAGAGTGTAATGGAATTTGTAGGAATTGATGTGGGTTTGTACCAGCCCAAATATGGGAATTGTGAGTGTTAAACATACCTTCCAGATGAAAGTAGGCCTAGAACCAAAAATGTTCCAAGGACATTCATCCTAGAGCACAACTCGTGCAAGAAACTGCAAAGCAAAGGTTTGTCGACTATTCAGATCCTCTTATAAGAGCAGCTGCACTAGAAGCAGTTTATAGGGATAGTATATAGCATAAGACCTTTTGAAGAATCTTATGAATGGTGGAATGAAGTTGGTCAACAGATGTTGCAATATGCCCTGCTGCTGATGGTTATCAATCTGTCTTCCACCACTTGCATCACTGCATCATCCACTACCTGTGCTGCAACACACTTTGGTCCCTTTCCTGGATGAATCTCCAATGTTCCTGTTGCTCCAAGTTTCCTAATCATGTTTGTTAGTCCTTTACTACTGAGGGGACCTTTCCATAAAGCTTCAAAGACTTAAATTTCTGCAAAGCTTTGGTAGCAGAATCTCCTTTTTTGTTAAATAATTTCATCAGTAAAGCACGTTCCTGGAGAGTCAACATTTTATCTTCCTTGACTTTGAAACAAATATGACTGTGGCTCGCCTCTTACATCTTTATATACCATGGGTGCTGCATGTGTGCAAGATTACTATGGTTACAACTTTTGCATATGCCAATAGTTTACATTGCACAATGGCATCTAGTGGTAGTCTTTGAAATTTGTTTTTTTCCTCAATAAAATTCCTGTCATTTCATTCTTCCTTTACTCAATTTTCAAACAATTTTGCAGCATAGTTTTTGCTACAGACCCCTCGCAAATTCCAAGTTTAATTATGAACACCTGGTATTTCTACTGTGGTGAATAATAAATTATTAGAAAAACATTAAATCTTAAGTTCATTACAATATTAAGTTCAAACATTAATTAAGTTATCATTTTTTTCTTCACTTTAATGTTACTTAACCTTGTGATAATAGGCACAATATAAAATATTATGAAAATTGTTCATAAAAATTCAACTTCTCAGAGCAAATTCACCTCTCCAGTGGAGTCCCTTATCCTGCGATTAAATTCCTTTCCCTCTAACACCAAAAAATCGTCTCCAGGTCTTATGATGCCACACTTCATAGCAATGGAACGAGCTGTATTCACGTTGTCTCCTGTTACCATGCGTACTGTGATGCCAGATTTCTGGCACTTCTTAATGGCATCAGGCACCTGCAATAAAATTTTAACATATAATATCCAAATAAACAAAGCTTTAGAGTATGAAAGAGTCATTGCTAATTCTAAAATACTTGCTGTATTTGAAAACAGACTCCAAATATGACTAACACCTTAATACTTATACTTAAATGTAACAACTTAAATGTAATATCCTTTATTGAATCATTAGGCATACTTAATGAACTTCACCAAGAAGTACAGAAATTAATACATTGAGGTATCACTATACACTAATAGGTTAAAATTAGTTTGTGGCCAATAGACTTGTGCAGCTTCATGATAAATTAATTTAAAAAATGTAATAAACCACTGAAAGTATGTCTATTCTAAAACATATCCTCTAATAGATTACTTTTGGTTAGTTTACATGAAGCTGAGCTAAAAGCTAAAACTTTTTTTTTTGGTACTAGATTGCATAGTAAAATACTAAATTAATTTGAATTTTCACATAAAAGCATTCAGACTTAAAAGCTTAGAATAAATTACACAGGCACTAACTCTCATTATATTACACAGCAGTCAAATAATGTAACTTCAAAAGCATGGTTCTAGTTAAGCAATAATTAACTATTCTCTAAAATCTTGAGACTAAGCAGGAGGCAAAAATCTTAGTCAGCAATGCAACATATTTAACAGTGCATGTAGTAAAAAATCAGTGCATGCGTAGTTAGCAAAGCAATGCAATGCAGTTCAGCAATTCAAAGAGACAACACTGTACAATTATTTTTATTTCATTAACTTTCCTCTTAAAATATACATTGTATATGATTATAAAAAAATAAGAAACCATTTCATTCCATTGTATTTTAGAACAAAATAACTTTAAAAGAAATAGCCCTGCTATTATTCTAGAACAATATAATATATATTTTAAAACTAATATTTAGTTCGTCTTATAATGGTATGAAAAAGATTCTTAAAATTAAAAACTATGAAAACATTTTGATAGGAGATATAATATTTGCATTTTATCTTTCAGTTTCCCTATATTTGAAAATTACATCTGCATGCACCATTTTTTGCTAAAATATTAATAATCTTTGATAAAAAAGGGATACCATTATTCATTAGAACAAATATTAGTAATAATCATTTTCATCTTGTTGGAGTATACAGTCAGGTTAATTTCATTTTGACCAAGCAAAAGATCACATAATAAAATATAAAAGTCTGACATTTATGATATTTCAAACTCAGATTGAATATAAAGCAAATGAAATTATTTAAGTATACCAGACTACTTACACAAAATGTTTAAATACTTCATTCTATCTCATGCATTTAAAGTGCAATTTTCATGAGAGAAAAAGTATTAAAATGCTTTAATTGATCCACAATATGTTCTAATAGGTATCATAACTTTTTAAACACATGCTTTTTATTACTCATGAACATGTCCCAAAGAAATTTTTGTGAACGGCTAATGAAGAAGCTGATACTACTGAATCCTGTACTTTTTAAATAAATGGAAATTATAAACCAATTTCCTTCAAAAGTACATTTCGAATTGCAAGTATTTTCTTTAAAAGAATGTGCACACACAACATAGGGAAATTAACTTTCTTTAATATTTCCTTTTCAGAGAAGAATATCAAAGCCAAAGAATATATTTTGAATCCAAACTCAGTCAAAAGCAACTGATATGTCTAATACTGCTAATTTTTTAGAGGCCTTTCTTGAAAACCATTTATAATCAACCAACATGGATAAAATAGTTGTTCTACAAAACTATGATGAGCTCTATAAGCTGTTTAATAGAAATGGAGTTTGTTGTTCTCTATGAGCCAGACCATAAATCTGAGGTGTGTTACACATTCCATTAGTTTGCAAAAATTGCTGATGAGGGACCAGTAGTTATTGCACTATGATGCATTTTTATTTGGTTTCAGAACTGGAATAAGGATGGAAATGTTTCCAGATTTTGGGCAGTTTTTCTGATCTTCAAGAGGTTGAAAATGTCCAATAGATCTTTTTCCCACAGTCCCTTAAGTGCTCAATCATGCAACCAAATATTAGGCCAGGTCCAGGAGTCATTCTGGGATTAATTTTGTCAATGGCAAAGTCTATCTCTTCCATTGAGATAGGTGCTCTGTTAAGACGTCTTTATGGTGATAGTCTTTGGAGGCTGTGATGGTTTTCTTGAAGGCTTGAAGTAGTTTTTTGTTATTAGCATGAAAGTTTAGTTTGCTTTTATTTTCATAGTGTACTGCAAGAGGCCATGCTGCTTCTTTATTAGTGGTGACACATCTTCCCAAAGAAATAATGTTCAAATTTATATTAAAATTTTGAAGTGTTGACTGATTATGTACAGCTTTGATAATATTCCAATGTTGCAATGTCTTTTGAGGATCCAAGTTTTCACAGATCTCAGCTAGTTTTTCTTGCCCGCAAGCAGAAATTTCGTCTTCAAGCTTAAGGCAGATCTCACTGAATCTAACACTTTTTTAGTATTACCCTTCTGGAATTCCTGACATAGCTCAATGTGTTCACTAATAAGATCCTTAATGTTGGTATCTTTCTAATAGGGAACCCAGTTATTTCTTCTTTTGACTCTAGGGATAGAATGTTTTGTTGTTGAATGTATACGCACGCGCACACACACACACACAAAGCAAAAATCTGTAATTTATCGTCAAGTGTTTGTGGGGAATTGAGAGCAGAGTGCTTCTAGTTCTGAAGTAAATTTGCTTCAGTTAGCATTTCGAAAATTTCAAGATCTTTTATTCTTAGTACCATCAACAATTCGGTTGATCTAAGACACAATTGGAAAATGATTACAAATTTAAAACCTTCCATGTTATATGTCTCGCTGATTGATGGCTGTGATAAGTAGGGCTGATGCTGTGCCATTTATTTTGGAAAGAAAGGTAGTTTCCCTGAATCAGTGCATTTAATAACAGAAACCAAACTACTTTTAAAACTTCTGGTTATGTATGAAAGAGCTGAGATTTCCAAAATGCCTAAGAAGAATGCTTTTGTTCATTGTCTTTGTGTGTGTTACCTAATAAAATATGGAACTACAATAACAAAATGTCTTCTCTCATCTATTAAGATGTCTCAGTAACACATTTAATTCCAGTGAAAATATCAATAATAATATATAACCATATGCTATATTGTCATAAATCTAATTTAAAGTTAAGCTATAACAAGACAGTACAAGTAAAAGTTAAATAGTCACAGTAATATAATAGCAAACTCTTCATCTTTGAAACTATTAGGTTGGTGTATATGAAATGTTGGATTTTTAAGCAAATATATATAAAACTGCATATCTTTTTCAGAAGTCATTTACTTAATAAAAATATGCTCTACTTGCCTTAATACACCTTTTCCAATGAGACTTGAATGCACAAATGACTTCTAAAGAAATTCTTATCTTTAGAATCAATAGTGATATAGAATTTTTTAGACTGTTTTCGTTTTCATACCATTTACCCCACTACAACTGTTCTAAATGTTTAAAAAAAATGTATGTAGGTTGGTGAAAGATCAAATGAATAAGCTGGGTTGCTGTGTAAAATTTCATATTTTAATTCATTTAAGTTCACAATTGTTTTGTATAGTGTATGCAGCCAACTGTTGAGCCATGCCTATTAACAAGTGATGAGTATATGCTTTTCGATTTTTTAAGCATTTTATCAATGTACTATATAATAGATGCAGATGGGTTTGTTTACATCAGGGGTGGCCAACCTTTTTGGTAAGAGTGCCACTATCTGATAACGAATCATTATGCATGCCACTTCAAACAAACAAGATATAAAGAGTTTAAAAGTTACTTATTGACTTGTGAGATTTTTACGCTAATAGCATACAAGGGTGGATTGATAAGTTTCCGGCCTGACCAAGAAAAACAACGTTTTTAAGAATTTTTTTTTTATTTCTCAACATAATCTCCTCCAAGGCTGATACATTTCTCATAGCGGTGTTCTAGTCTAGTAATGCCATCTCTATAGACTGATTCGTCAAGCTCCTCAAAATACCCATTTACAGCTTCGATTACTTCTTCATTGTCCGCAAATCTCTTACCGCCAAGCCATTTTTTGAGGTTAGGAAACAGATAATAGTCACTTGGGGCTAGGTCTGGAGAGTAGGGAGGGTGCGGCATCAATTCAAACTTCAGATCGTTGATTTTAGCCATCGCAACGATTGACGTGTGCGCTGGTGCGTTATCGTGATGAAACAAGATTTTTTTCTTCGCCAGATGAGGTCGTTTAATTTTCACTTCGTGGCTCAAACGTTGCAATAAGTCTGCGTAGTATTGACCAGTGATAGTTTTACCCTTTTTAAGGTAATCAATGTATATAATACCTCTTGCATCCCAAAAAACAGTAGCCATAACCTTGTTCGCCGAAAAAATTGTTTTTTCCTTCTTTGGAGTTGGTTCCCCTGGTCCAATCCACTGTTTAGACTGTTCTTTGGTTTCAGGAGTGTAGTGGTGGACCCAAGTTTCGTCAACGGTTACGAATCGACGCAAAAATTCGCTTGGATTACGCTTATACAACGCCAAATTGGCGGTAGAAATGTTCTTTCGAATCAATTTTTGGTCGACTGTTAGCAAACGCGGCACCCATCTTGCACAGAGCTTTTCCATATACAAATGTTGGTGCAAAATATTTTGTACACGTTCATATGACATCTTACAGGTCTCAGCTATCTCACGCACTTTTAATCTGCGGTCTTTCAGCACTATTTGATGGATTTTTTCGATCATATCTGGAGTTGTGACCTCAATGGGGCGTCCTGAGCGAGGCTCATCAGAGGTGCTCACACGACCCTTTTTAAACTCGGAAACCCACTGCTTAACGGTTGAATATGATGGGGAGGATGTCCCTAGTGTTAAGTCCACCTCTTCTTTAATTTCCTTCGGCGTTAACCCCTTCAAATAAAAGTATTTGATGACAGCACGAATTTCCAGCTTTTCCATTTTTACGAAAAACACAGAGGCGTCTTGTTCAGCGTGCTCTCAAACCTAAACTAACATGGCGATCGGACTGAAACTATAGCTACAAGCTATCTAAGGATGGTACTATAGAACGCCACCTCAAGGTAGGCCTAGTGGCGCCATCTCTTGGTCAGGCCGGAAACTTATCAATCCACCCTCGTATTTCTTAGGGCAAGTCTGAGTAGGGAAAATTTGAAAACATAATACTTGGGTTTTATTGTTAATAAACTTTTTAGATATAAAATAAAAATAAGTAACTTTAAACATTTAATTCTAATTTATTATTATACTTTTTCTTAATCTGGCTTTTGAATTTGTAATTTTTTTTACCTAGTCATTCTACATTAAGATTAGTTCTTGAAGAACTAAACAAAATTAAATTGTTTTAGGTGTATATCAGTTAATTTTTAATTATACTATGATTTATATTATGTTCGTAATAGAAAATACTTGTTCGCAAAAAAAAATGTTGATCCAAAACTGCAACAATATCTGACATGCAAATCGCGTACATTTAGAAAATTGCCTGTCAGCTCAAATTTTCAAAATTCAATATAATTTGGATCGCTGAAGTTGAAGTACAATTCCTTATACTTGCTTTTCAGTCTAGTATTGTGCTGTACATTAATAATTCCAAATTGAATTTCAGGTGGGTAACAATTAATATTTTGTAGAGAAATTGAAAGAGGATTTATAAAAGATCAGCATTTTTTTTTAATCCTGAAAATCATCTAATGTAGCACTGTATGCATCCTTCAAAATTAATATTAAATTTTTAAATCCATTTTAGCTCTGAGCATTATTAACTTTGGTAGATATTTACAACAAAACTCTGAAACACGTTAATCGTTTTTCTTCAATATAGAGACAAAAGATTCAAAAGTTTGTTTACCAAAGATATATTACCAATTAGGACAGGTAAAATAGAATCTTTTTCCTGAAATCTTAAAATTTATATTATGAACATTCAAATAAGTTAAGTAAGAAAAGCTTAATCCCACAGCCAGTCTTCATTCTTGAGTAGCAAGCACACATCGAGCAGTTCATTGTTTTCTTCAATATGTTTTAAAACATGCTCCCACAAAATCCTAAAATTATGCGAGTGCACTTTCTTTGGAAAGTCAGCCTACACAACAATGAAGGGGTATTCTTTACATGATAATTTTTTAGTGTAATTCAATTAAGTCTGTTTAAAACAAATTTTGAGGTGGTTTGTCCAAAACAACTGTACTTTAATAAAATTGTAAAATTTTTTTTTATTTTATTATATTTTTAAACTTTTTAATAAGCCTTTGCAAGCCAATGTTCCACTGCCTTTGCTGCCACTGTGGCACACATGCCATGGGTTGGCGACCCCTGGTTTACACCAATACTTTCAGAACAGTATTCTTAACAAGTTTATACACATATAAAAAATTACACGAATATTGGTTGAAATGATATCCTAACAAAATTCAAAACAAACAAAATAGAATACTTTAAGAAACAGTTTTGTTGAAATGTGATACTGGCAATAAATAATATGACTGTAAAGGAGGTTATGCAAAAAACAAAGGCATTACAAAAACAAAAAGACAAACGTTTACATGTAAAGAAAATGTGACACTTCATATGCAGCAACTTAATAAGATTGTAGGGTTAAATAGTTTTAAGGCAAGCCAACCTTTCCCTATAATACCACTGAGCTGAAAGGACAAGAAAATAGTTTCTAATAATGCTCTACGTTAAGTAGCAAAATATTAAATTAATACTTAAAAACTAAAAAATATCAAATACTCAAAATAATCAATACACCATGAAAATAACATCTATATATATAAAGGAGAAAAGCGACTCACTCACTGACTGACTAATCACGAAATCTCTGGAACTATTCAACCTACAGACTTGAAATTTGGTAGACATGTTCCTTTGATAGAGTAGACATCAGCTAAGAAAGGATTTTCCGAAATTCGAAACGCAAGGGGCGTTACGGGGGGTTAAGGGCTTTAATAATAATTGTTTCCATGTTTAAACTACTTGATGTACAATCTTGAAATTGGGTAAGCGGATTCCTTTCAGAGAGTAGAGATCCGCTACAAAATGAGTTTGCTGAAAATCGACCCACAAGTGGCGTTGCAGAGGCTTAGGGGGTGTTATAGATAATTATTTCCATTTTTAAACTATTTGACGCACTGTCTTTAAATTTGATATATAGATTCCTTTTGTAGAATAATGATCAGTTACAAAACGGGTTTTGTGAAAACAGACTTCTAAGTGGCGTTGCGGGGGATTAAGGGGCGTAATAGATAAATATATCCATTTTTAAACTACTTCACCTACCTGCTTGAAAATTGGTAGGTAAGTTTCTTTCCTGGAGTAAATATCCGCTACAAAATGGGTTTTGGGAAAATTGACCCCTAAGGGGTGTTGCGGGGGGCGGGGGGTTTAAGGGGCGTTATAAATTCCTATTTTTAAGTTATTAGACGTACAGTCTTGAAACTTAGTAAGCAGATTCCTCTCATAGGGTAGAGATACGCTAAAAATGGGTTTCGTGAAAATTGCCCCCAAGTGGTGTTGAGGGTACTTAAGGGGCGTTATAGATAATTATTTCCATTTTTAAACTATTAGACGCACAGTCTTTATATTTGATAAAGAGATTTCTTTCATAGAGTAGAGATCAGCTATAAGAAGGTTTTGTGAAAACAGATCTCTAAGTGGCATTGCAGGGGAATAAGTGGCGTAAGACATAAATATTTTCGTTTTTAAACTATTTGACCTACCTGCTTGAAAATTGGTAGGAATGTTTCTTTCATGGAGTAAATATCCGCTACAAAACGGGTTTGGAGAAAATTGACCCCCAAGGGGTGTTGCGGGGGGTTAAGGGCAGATATAAATAATTATTTCTTTTTTTAAACTATTAGACTCACAGTCTTGAAATTTGGTTAGCACATTCCTCTCATAGGATAGAAATACACTGCAAAATGTGTTTTGTGAAAATCGACCCCTAGGTGGTGTTGCGGGGGTTCAAGGTGCGTTATTGATAATTTTTTTGCATTTTTAATTAATTGGACGCACAGTCTTCAAATTTTGCTAAGCAGATTCCTTTCATAGAGTGCAATCCCCCCACAAAATGGGTTTTGTGAAAACAGACCCAGAAGTTGCGTTGCGGGGGCTCAAGTGGCGTTATAGACAATTATCCCCATTTTTAAACTGTTAGACGTACAGTCTTGAAATTTGATAAGCAGATTCCTTTCGTAAAGTAGTGAACCGCGACAAAATGGGTTTCGCGAATATCAACTACGAAGTTTAATTTCGGGAGATTAAGAGGCGTAATCGATAAATATTTCCATTTTTAAACTACTTGATCATCCTGCTTGAAAATTGGTAGGCATGTTCCTTTCATGAAATAGAGTTCCTCTAACAGAGAGTAAAATGAAAATTGACCCTAAAGATGTTTGCGAGGGGTCAAGAGGAGTTACAGAAAAAAATTCCTGTTTTTAATTGTTAGACCCATATACTTGAAATTTGTTAAGCATGTTTCTTTTGTTTAATAGGAATCCACTAAGAATAAATTTTAAGCAAATCAAGTTCTGGGGGGTTGCAGGGGGTTACTGGGACGTATTGAAAAAAAATTACTTTTTTTGAGCTACAAGGACTATAATAATGAAATTTGGTTTGTATTTTTCTTTTGTTGAATTGAAATCCGCTAAGAGCAGTAATTTTGGAAAACGGCTCTCAACCGGATTACGGGGATATTTATAGCAAAACTTTTGCTTTTTTCTGTTAGATTTAGACTTGAAATTTGGCTTGCATGTTCAATTTACGGAGTAGAGATCCACCGAAAATTGGTTTTGCGGGAATCCACTTGGTCTTTGAAATACGAAAGAGCAAACATCATTCTACGCTTCAATTTTAGAGATTTTTAGAAAATACAAATTAGATGAGTTCTGCCCTTTTTTTTTATCAACAGGTGACAGTTACAGGTATAAGTATATTTTTCAATTCAATCGAATTCTTAATGCTAGGACTTAGATATCAATAATTTATACATATATATAAGCAGTAAAAATTTATAAAACATCATGAAATACCCAGCGAAGCGGGCGGGTAACAGCTAGTTAATCTATATACCAAAAACAGTAAAAAAAAAACCAACAAAAAACACATATAGAAAACTGTAAGAAATAATAAATAAAGCACAGCAGCATGTGAAAATTTAATAAGATTCTGATGAAAATCTAAACAGAATCTATTTAAGGAAAAACAAATAATTTTTTTAAAAATTATAAATATAACTAAAAAACAAAAACAAAAAATAAAAGTTTTAAAAATATTTTATTGGAAAGAAAGATTTATGAAGCTAAAAGAGCTGAAATAACTTATGTCATCAACTAGCAAAAGTAAAACGATAAAGTACGTTGAACTGAAAAATAACTAATAAAATTATAAATACAAAAAATAAATAAAATTTAAAAAGAAATCAGCAACACTGAGCTTATTACAAATGTATGTAAAAAGAAAATTAAAAGGGTAGTCATCTGTTATAAAAAATATTAGATATTTTACTATCTATAACACTCAAAATCACTTCAATTTAATCTGCAAAGTTGCTTTAATTGATCGTTAATTTTTTGTTAAAATTGTTATTGTTTTAATTAATTTCAGATAAGGATAAAAATCAATATTAGAAGCATATTCCCCCATTTAATATAAACATAAATCTACACTATTAAAATTCGTAGGTAAACAAACGTATCTATGTCCGGCTATCTTCTCACGAAACCACACCACACAGAAACTCGCCGAAGGGACTAAAAGATCGGGAATAATCCGAGGAAACCATTTTAACCATTTATATTCCGATATTGCAATTAGTTGAAAAATATCAATTAAAAACCTTAAAAATGCATAATTGTTTTATCCCTGTGAGCTTTTATTCCACCAAGCATCTTTTCGAATTCAGCGAAAAGAAGCTCCGACTTTTTCCACCTTTTTAAAATTGAAATCCTTCCGTTCTTAACGAAATCTGACAAAAAATAATCACAGAATTGGAAAGATCATTTATTTCGCCACGATACGGTATAAATTTTTTTAAAACAAAATAATTATATTTTGTATTTTTTAGGATTTTTTCTAAAATGAGTCAAAATTGATGTGATTTTTTGAAAACCATTTTGAAATTATTCCATATGAATTTCTTTTCGTTTTAATGAATCAACACTCTGTTCTAAAACAATTCATACTTTGCTCTTTTAGATTCAGTCATTTAAAAAATAAAATACCAAAATCCCTTTTATTATGATTTTTCATAAAATACTAAAAATTTTAAGTAAACATTTTATAACTTCATAATTTATTAAGATAATCGCAGGAAACTTTTCCCCATGTGTCGAACAATATTATCCGCAATCTGTCCAAAAATAGGGAAAAAATTGCTTAAAAATTACGGATTTTAAAAAAGTTTGTTTTTTATCTAATACCCTAGAATTAATTTATGCAGTATTTTTCTTACATTTTTTTTTGTTTAACAAATACCGTTGTTTTCAATCAATGTGTGAAATTTGGAAACTTCAACTCAAAAATTAAGCCCTAAAAGAAATAAAAACTTCAATAAAAAAAACGCGATTTAATGGTAAGCCAAGGTTTGGTGTCCAAAACTGGTATTGCGCCAAATGACTTTTTTCTGTTCCACCCTCCACTTCACTTCTGCTCATGGGCAACACCAGAAAAAGTGGTGACTATAAGAAATGAAAATCACCAAATTTGGTGAGTAAAAAATTTATTTTTGTTTAATTTTTTCTACATATCTTTAATTCAAAGAATTCATTTATTACATCCGTTATAAAACAAAAATTTCTATAATATTTGCGAAAAACTTAAACACTTTTACTGTGTTATTATTTTAAATATGTTTAAAATAATATAAATAATTTTTTGCAATACATATAAATGTTCTTTTTTTATGTTACCTTAAGATATAATTTTGCATATAATAGAATTTTGAAACTCATTATAAATCTATCAATATTCATATTTATATTCCTTCATAATATTTTTAGTTAACTTAAAAAAAATCTCGATGTACATATTTTAAAAAGCATGTTACTTTTAAAATTCTCCAAGTTCTTCTCTTTTAACTTTGAAAGACTTTTCACCCTCTCTGTCGCAAACTTCGCGGTTCAGTTGGCACAGCCTGCGTTTTTTCACCAAGTTAGTTAGTTTTTAGTTAACTTAAAAAAAATCTCGATGTACATATTTTAAAAAGCATGTTACTTTTAAAATTCTCCAAGTTCTTCTCTTTTAACTTTGAAAGACTTTTCACCCTCTCTGTCGCAAACTTCGCGGTTCAGTTGGCACAGCCTGCGTTTTTTCACAAAGGAGACTAGGGTTCTATCCACTATCAATTGATATTATTTTTATGATTTTCAAAAAATACTCAAAATTTTACTTGCACATTTAATAACCTCGCCAGCAACTTTTTTAAACAGAACGATCATTTATTTTGCCATGATACTTTTTATTTATTTTTTACAAAATAACAATACTTTGCATATTTTTATGATTTTTTTATAAAAATGAATCAATATCGATGCATTTTTATGAAAATGATTTTTAAATAGTTCTTCATGGATTTTTTATCGTTATAAAGAATCGACATTCTGCACTGAAAAAATTCATACTTTGATTTTTTTAGAATCAGTGTTTTAAAAAATAAAATGCAAAAAGCTTTCTTTTACTTTCGATTTTTTTAAAAATACTTAAAATTTAAACCAAACATTTAATAACTTCTTCATTCATAAAGATAATAGCGTGAAACTTTTTTACCTTGCATCAAATGTTTCAAAAAATTTTCCCAATTTTAATTCAATATTTAATATAGTTGCAGAATTTTGTAATTTAAAAACTTTCTAATTTTCTGTCTTTTTTTTCAATGCACAACTATTTTTTAAAAAAGGTACATTTTTGTTTCCAAAGGCTAAAAAATTGCAAAGTAAGTGAGTGAATATTAACATCGCAATGCTTGCCTACTCGAGGGCTTTTTTGGATTTTTTCTGGATTTTTTGGATTTTGAAAAAACTGGATTTTTTCTTTTATAGCCATTTTTAAGCTATCACAATTAATATTTAAATGTTCATTTTTTAATCAATTTTATTTCAAATCCTATGAAGGAAATTACTGTTAAAATAATGAATAATATACCTTTTTTTCCCCATCAGATACATGTTTCAATAATTTACTAAACCCAGTGGAATGAAAAATTTTAAATTAAAATAAAACTCTAAAATGTTTTTTTCAAATAGTATTATTTTCTTTTGGAATGTATATAAACATATATATCTAGACATTCCTCCCATAATGGTTTTTATTATTATTATTTTTTACACTTACATATGTTCATCAAACATTCAGAAAAGGGCAATCGTTTCAATAGCTAATTGTAAGATTTATTTTTATTCATTATTTATAGATAATAGATTTAAACTAATATGTTTTTTAAAACCAAAGGAGTATTTCAATTATTTCATTATCAAATTAATTATTTGTTAGTAAAAAAGTACACTGTCTATTATTTTGGATAAAAATACATTTTAGAGACATTTTAAAGCTAACTGTAGGTAACGATTGATTAATGAAAATCTGAAACATTTTATTATTTTAGATTCTTAGAAACTAATTATTGTTAAAGAAAGATGAAAGTTTTTTTGTTTTACTCCTAGCATCAGAATCATTTTCTCTATATTGCTTTAAATAAATAATGTTTTAACTAAAGCAGTATTGTTTTTTTACAAGTCATTCATCAAAATTTGAACAAAAATCTTATCTCGGAGGGAGAGGGGGGGGGGCTTTTTTTACACTAAAAAAAGCCAATGTAACACTGGGCATGAGAGAGAGAAAAGAAATCTATCTGACAATAGCAAGATGTGGAAGAAATTTAGAAAAGAGGAATTGTAATGACATTAACATAGAAATCACACACACCAGCAAGAGCAAACAGCAAGAGGGGAAAGGGAATTTCCTTAGCAACATGTTATGCATTCAAAAATGTCCATGCAGTGCCAGGCTAAATGGACAGAAAAGAAACCTGTCTGAAAATGAAAAGTAGTGGAACAAATTTCGAAAAAGAAATTTTAATGGCACAATTATAGAAATCACATTGTGCGGGTACACACAGAAGTCCTGGCATCATGAAGGAAAGAGGAAATTCTCATGGTTATTAAGTTATATACTCAGTAAATGCTGTGCAACAAAGGCCTAAAGAAACCCCCATGACGGGGCAAGGAAGTCAAAGAAATTTCGAAAAAGAATATTTTACTGGAAAAGAAAGCTCATGCAGTTAGTATATATATATTACTGGCTAGAATACATAATTTTAAAAAATTAAAAATTTATTATATACTATATTTTAAACAGCTAATATTATGGTACTTAAATGGAGTATAAACTGAAAATTAATATTTTATCTAGCTTAATCTACGAAGCAATGAGAAATAAAAGTTATTCAAATAGTACTGACTTCTGGTCGAACAGGATCCTCTATACCCACAATGCAAAGGCACGTTAGAACTGAAATGGTGGAATCTTCATCTTCCCAATCTGGTTCAGAGGTTATTTGGATTTGGTTTGGAGTTTCTGGAGCATACATGTAGTCTTTGTATGCAATAGCAATGGTTCGCAGTCCATCTGAAGCCATAGGTTCAATGACTGTTTTGACAAGACGATCTTGATCTTCACGGTTAAATTTATCTAAATGTCCATCACGACCAAATATAAAAGTGCACCTGGAGAAAATTTTTTTTCTTCCTTTACAAATCAATTATAATAATAATTAGATTAACAAAAACAATTTAATGATTTCAACAGATGCAAAAATCTTTTGTATAAACAAAAAGATCTGCAAGGCCAATCATACAGAAAAAAAAATACACTACATCAGATATTCAAAATTTGCAACAAATACAAATTTAACATTCAAATTCATAAATTGATCCTATAACCTTTTCCACAATTTTATATTTTCACAAACTATTCTAGACAAATTTTGCTATGAGGAATATATATACTTTGAATTCAACATATAATGTACATCTATAAATTCATATAACATTCTTAAATTTTTAATCATATTCACTGTACAATATCTGCATCTTTTTCATAACGAAAAAACAAAAAATACATGAGCGATATACTGAAGATATTCCTTTGAAAGATTTCCGCTGCCTTTCATGCAATTGTATGCTTAACTGACAAGATATATAAGGAACAATACATGTGCATATATTTGAAAGGAGGCAATGTTTGAGAAAGTAATAAATAACCCTGCAAACAACTAATTAACAAAAGGTCAAAATAATTAAAACTATTTTCAAGGGGGGGGGCTAACATTGGAAGTTAATTTTAAACATAATAAAATTAAAATGTTTAAGCAGAAGTATTTTTTCAAACTACCAACATTGAACTTTTTTAAGCAAAAAAGAATCCTCTCTAAAGATATTAACATATCAAAAACTATGTTTTACTAATAAAAGTCAGAAATTAAAAAAAAAAACTTTCTTTTTAATTAAATTTGAGTAAATATATAATAAAAGGGGAAAAAATCATTTAAAATTCAGTTTGAAACAGGTCAATATCTGGAATTTTAAGGGTTCCTGTGTTATCTGTAAAATTTAAGGCATTTTGAAAGAAATGCAGAAGTAATTAATACAACCAAACAATAAAAAAATAACGTTTATTAAGGAAAAATTTACATTTATAACTATTAAAGTACAAATAGAAATACTTTTTGAGGACAATCTCTGAGGCACCCTTCGTGAAAACTCTGAACCCTCCTTCAATAGGAATAACTGTACTCATGGATTTACGCACAGAATTGAAAGTATACACCTTGTGGAGTCTTTCTTCTGGTATGTCATCTCTAACTGCCTGATAGTCCTTGCCTAGATCTTTTACAAAGGACAAGAGAGCACATTCAGTCTTATTACCCACTTGCTTGGGTAATTCGACTTTCAAGGGATCTTCCTGAAAACAAATCATAGCATTTAAATTTTACAGTAAATTTTAATTTGATTTCTTTAACACAAAACAGCATTTTATATTTTTAAGTCAATGGAGTAATTATTTTATTCAACTTTGTGAATCAAATAATTTTCTCCACTTCCATTCAATACAGCAAATTAAATCAATAATTTTATATTTAAAGATTGTAACTGCATTTACTTACCACAATAAAAATAATATACATTCCCTACAAACATATACAATTTACTATCATAACAGCATTTTTTTAAATAAAAATGTACGTATGTTACATAGTTATATTTTATTCTTGAAGTATAAAAAAATTAATGCTAAAAGATATGGTTCTTTGGTTTACATTCTTTATTAAGTTAAATAAATTATTAAAAATGAACCAAATATTAATTGGATTGATAAAACTTTTTTTAAAGCATTTTTTTAAAAAAAAATGTTACTTTTATTTTATCAATACACAAATTAAAGTATTTTTCTTTACAATCATAATTCTAAGTTGAAAATTTTCTGATATACTTTTATAAATACTTTTTCATAACATAAATCAAACAACTTTTTCTGTTTTCAAGCATTCACTTCATGCTAATCTCTAACATTTTAAACCACAATCAATTGTCATAATATATACATGACAAATTCCTATTTCTCTTGAAAACATTTCTCAAAAATGCTCATTATATATAATTTATCATAAATATTCATTAAATACAAAGCATTCATCTTGCAAAGAAAAAGTGTTTTTTTTTTTTTTTACCCTTCAAAAGAGGAAATTGCTTAATACACAATCATATCAAAAGACCATTAACTTATTTTTTTTAAAAAAAAATCCTGATTTGTTATAATAGTTAAGAAAAATTTGATCATTTAATCATGAATAATAAAAAAAAAAAAATTTCAATCCAAAATACAGTCTAAAAATTTTTAAAAAGCAATATTTGAAATACAGTCTGAGACAGATATGATTGGAGAAAGGAAAGAAATATAAGCTTTGAAATAAACAGAGAGAAACATTTAAAAAAAAATTAAATGCAGCATAAATGTATTATTTAAAACATTACTTTGCAAACACCAGATAAAGAAAAAAGAACACACACAATTCAGTCTTATCTTAATAACTTTATTAGACTGCCAATTTAAAAAAAAAAATTCTACAGATTTGGAGAATTATTTTTATATTCAGAAATTTAAAATGATTAAGTAAAACTATCATGGTATTAATCATGAAAAATAACATGAATGCTTACAATAACACGTGATGTATAAGCACTGTTTATAGAGATTCCTGTCATAAGTAAATCAGCAACATTTGAAGGTAGATTCTGATATTTGGGCATATCTAAATGATGAGTTCCTGAAATTTTCAAACTATTTTGAAAATATAGAATGCAAAAAGCAGATAAATACTACATACAACATGACAAAGTCATTAAAAAAATGAAATATTTACCAAGTTCCCAATCTGTAAAAAGATTAAATTTTGCATTTTCTTCAGAAAAAATAATCAAAATTTAAAAAGAAAAATATTTTGAATCTTAAAAATACATAATTATTTAAATAAGACTTATTTTTTCGAACCATGAAATAAATTTGAACACTTTCAGCTTTTTCTTCAATTTGATGCTTTTTAAGTTCAGTTAGGTACTTACATAAATATTATTTAATGTTTGTTTTGAAATAAATTTTTGAATATTTTAGTTTTTATTGAAATTTTTCTCCATTAAACAATTTGATATTTTGTAAATCAAAATCTTTTAAATGCAATGAAATTGTAAATAGAAAATATACAAAAATCTCTGAGAAATGAAAAAGATTTTAAAAATCACTATCCTAGGAGATAGCACTTAAAGCAATTGACACAATAAACCCACTAAAGAAACATTAAATGCTCATTTAACTAGGAACTTAAACATGATAATGAAAGAACTATTCATACTTGGATTCATTGTGGATGAATAAGTGACACAAAAAAAAAAAAAAATGATACAGCAATTTTTCAGTGAAAAAAAAGATATTAAGCTTTATTTATTACTAGCTGTTACCCGCCCGCTTCGCTGGGAATTTCATGATGTTTTATAAATTTTTACTGCTTATATATATGTATAAATTATTGATATCTAAGTCTTGCATTAAGAATTCGATTGTATTGAAAAATATACTTATACCTGTAACTGTCGCCTGTTGATAAAAAAAAGGGGGCAGAACTCATCTAATTTGTGTTTTCTAAAAATCTCTAAAATTGAAGCATAGAATGATGTTTGCTCTTTCGTAACCCAAAAACCAAGTGGATTCCCACAAAACCAATTTTCGGTGGGTCTCTACTCCGTAAATTGAACATGCAAGCCAAATTTCAAGTCTAAATCTAACAGGAAAAAAAAAAAAAAAGTTTTACTATCAATATCCCTGTAATCCCGTTGAGAGCCGTTTTCCAAAATAACCGCTCTTAGCGGATTTAGACTGAACAAAAGAAAAATGCAAACCAAATTTCATTATTATAGTCCTTGTAGCTCGAAAAAAGTAATTTTTTTCGTCAATACGTCCCAGTAACCCCCTGCACACCCCCCAGAACTTGATTTGCTGAAAATACATTCTTAGTGGATCCCTATTCAACAAAAGAAACATGCTTAACAAATTTAAAGTTTGTGGGTCAAACAATTCAAAACAGGAATTTTTTCTTTGACTTCCTTTGACCCCTCGCAACTCTCCTTGGGGGTCAATTTTCGTTTTACTCTTTGTTAGAGGAACTCTATTCCATGAAAGGAACATGCCTACCAATTTTCAAACAGGATGATCAAATAGTTTAAAATGGAAATATTTATCAATTACGCCTCTTAATCTCCCGAAATTAAACTTGGTAGTTCATATTCGCGAAACCCATTTTGTAGCGGTTCTCTACTTTACGAAAGGAATCTGCTTATCAAATTTCAAAACTGTATGCCTAATAGTTTAAAAATGGGGATAATTATCTATAACGCCACTTCTGGGTCTGTTTTCACAAAACCAATTTTGTAGGGGAATTGCACACTATGAAAGGAATCTGGCTAGCAAAATTTGAAGACTGTGCGTCCAATAAATTAAAAATGCAAAAAAAAAATATCAATAACGCCCCTTGAACCCCCGCAACGCGGCCTAGGGGTCGATTTTCACAAAACACATTTTGTAGTGTATCTCTATCCTATGGAGGAATCTGCTTACCAAATTTCAAGACTGTGCGTCTAATAGTTTAAAAATAGAAATAATTATTTATAACTGCCCTTAACACCCCTTGGGGGTCAATTTTTCCCAAACTTTTTTTGTAGCGGATATTTACTCCATGAAACATTCCTACCAATTTTCAAGTAGAGAGGTGAAGTAGTTTAAAAACGAAAATATTTATCTAGTACGCCACTAAATCCCCCGCAACGCCATTTAGAGGTGTTTTCACAAAACCTTCTTATAGCTGATCTCTACTCTATAAAAGAAATCTACTTATCAAATATAAAGACTGTGCGTCTAATAGTTTAAAAATGGAAATAATTATCTATAACGCCTCTTAAGTCCCGCAACGCCACTTGAGGGCAATTTTCACGAAACTCATTTTGTAGCGTATCTCTACCCTATGAGAGGAATCTACTTACTAAGTTTCAAGACTGTACGTCTAATAACTTAAAAATCGGAATTTCTAATGCCCCTTAACCCCCCCCCCCACAAACAATTGCTGCTAATTTGAAATTACAAACAGACACTTCAATTTTATTTATTTTTATAGATATAGATTGGGATAATAATAACTATTGTTTAAATGTGACTAAAAATGTAAATAAAAAAAAAGAAAGGATTAAAACTAACCGTAAACACTTTTTGCTTATGAAGCCTTGATTTATTATTTTTAAAAGTGCATCCGAAACAGCCGATGCTCTACTTAACTGAACAGTGAGATAACTATCATAAAAAAAATTATGGCACGTGTCAGCGTATTATCATGTGTGCGTAACATTATTATGTCTCATGAAGAGCATCGGTCGCCAGTAACCAAAACGACTTCATTAGCGCAGCTTGGCGTTCATCTTGGTATTCAGTTTCACGTTCACCCGTATAGTTTCCGTTTCCGTAAGAATACGGGAATAAAATATAGCCTATGTTACTCCCCGTTAATGTACCTTTCCATTAGTGAAAGAATTTTTTAAATCGCACCAGCCGTTTCCGAGATTAGCCGGAACAAACAGACAGACAAAAATTTTAAAAATTGGTTTTTTGTTATGAGTACCGTATATACTTTTAGTGCATTAAGTAAAAAGCTGCTAATTTGAAATTACAAACAGACATTTCAATTTTATTTATTTGTATAGATGTTTTTTAACAAATTAGTTTTAGTGTATATAAGGAATCCATTTACAATAAACATTTTAGAGGAAAGCAATTTTGAAAACAAATTTCTTTTACTTACAACATATTTACTTAATATTCTTTAACACTAGCATTCTAGTTTAATAATAGAAAAAGAGTAATTCAATACATGTTTAAAACCCAATTCTATCAAAGACTGCTGCGGGAAACAAAGGAAAATATATTAAATGTCATGGACCAAACTTTTTTTTGTAAGGCAAGGTTGAAAGGGTCATCTTGATAAATATTCTTTTCATGTAAGTGCAGATCAAATTTCTGAAAGCTTTTACCACTATAGCATCCATTTAAGTAAATATTTTTAATAATCAAAACATAATTATAACCTTTTTCAATTAAATAGAGAAATATTATAAGAAGTGAATAAATAAGCTTTTGGTCATTTTCAAATTAGTATTCATGAAGTCAGAACTGATAGTAAAATTACCCGATTTCATCCTATAGTCCTTTATGTACTTAAGAGTTTGTATTCAACTATGTATAGAGATTAATAAAAAGAAAATATTTTAACTAATGAATTGTTATCTAACACTTACCACACAAGAAACACTGCACAACTGTCATACGATTTGTAGTAAGAGTTCCTGTTTTGTCGGAACAAATGGCAGTGGCATTACCCATTGTCTCACATGCATCCAGATGTCTCACCAAATTGTTATCTTTCATCATTTTCTAAGGGGAAACATTAATTATTTTCCAACAAAAAAAAGCATAAGAAAAGAAAAAATTACCTCGGATGAATTAAAAAAAGATGACCATAAAAATTTAAACACAAGCACTCAATTATCTATGAATTAATATAGTTTTAGATAAAAAAAAATTTCTACACCACATAGAAAGGAACTTAAATATGAATAAAGAAACTGTTAATTCCTTACATAATTCTTTAACTTAACAATAAATCAAGATTAATAATGTAATAAACTATTAAAAAAGTTCATGAGAGAATTAATTTAAATTGTCCTTTTAAAAATATAACATATTTGTCTAAATGTGTTGAAATGTTTTATAAAAATAAATAAATTCAAAAGTTTTAAAGAAATTGTGTTAAAAATATACCTTGAATTATTTCTCAATAAAAAATAAAATTTTTGATTACAATATAAAAGTACTGACACCTATAACAAGGAGCATAATAAAAACAATTTTATTAAAAAAAATTGAATGGTTTCAATGTCAGCACAATGAAAATTATAGATAAGAGTTATATTATGTAACGTTCATCAGTATAATATTTAAAATAGAAATAAGAATGTTTACATAAGAATTTAAGAACAGAGAATCCATTAGTATTAATTCATTTGCCATAAAAAAAATTAAAAAAGAAATAAAATCATTTGTTTCTTATTCATTTTAAGGTGAAAATATGTACCCTTTTATCAAGATTTAAAAATATAACTAAGGAAGAATAACTATTAAGTCACTATGCATTCAACAGAAAATAATAAAGTATTTAAAAAGTATAAGAAAAAATCCTGAAATTAATAGCAAAGCCACACAATTTAAATTTATATACTAATCATCATATATTCAGTCAATTTTTGTAATCTTAAGTACTATACTATACAAATAAATTATTACTACATGATAAAAAAAAGATTACCCATTTCTTAGTAAAAATCAAGTTAAAATAGTAACCAAAACTAAGTGGAAAAATAAGAGGTTCAGTAGTTATTACCGCACATTGTACTTATAAAATCAGGAACAAATGCAGTTAACAATGTTATGTTTCAAAATAAGTTTCATTTTTAATAGCATTTTAAGAGTATTTTGTTCTATATCCACCAATTAATTAATTAGTTGAATATAAAAATACTTTTGAAATCCTTGGAACAAAATACCCAAAAGAAATGATGGTTTAAGAAAACATAGTTCTAGTTAAATCAGTAAAGACTACAAATCTGATAAAACATTTTTTGAAGAAAAAGTACAGTTCACCTTAACTGAATATGCAAGAGCAAGAGTGACAGCTAATGGAAGACCTTCAGGAACAGCAACAACCAGTACTGTGACACCGATGATGATAAATTTTACGAGATAATTCATATAAAAAGGGCTCCAGGGACGAGGATCAATGACAAAAAACTTCACAGCGAAACGAATACCAAGAATGATAACAGTTAACACAGCTATCGTTGAACCTAAAAAAGAGAACATATCTGTAAATAATGGCTTTCCTCTACCTCCTATGAAAAGAGCAGTTTCTCTAACCCTAAAATATTTGGAAAGATTCCAATTGTTAAGGAATTTCTAACTATATGCCCACAGTTATCAGCTGTTGGAAAGTGTTCAGATTTTAAAATTTATTACAGGATAAATACATCTTAGAAAATGAAACTTTTTACAAAAACAAAATTTTCACTTGCATTATAAATTGGTATTTTTTTATATTTATATGTAAATATGATGAAACTACTTCGATGAGAAATATTTGTAAGCATATATCATTTTATATTCTTATTGATAAACAGAAATTGTCCACATATTTGGGAAGGAAATTATAAAGGTGAAAAGAATTTGATAGGAATTGCAATTTTGGAGCAGAAACATTATCATATAAGCTAAACAGTATTTTTGACACCATGATTTGAATACAAGCAAAGAGTTTGCTCAAAAATAGTACTCTTATTGCATAACCCTTTAAAATATCACTTCCAATTATTTTAATTCAACATTTAAACTAAATTAACTTATTTCAAAAGTTTCTAATAAGTCATCACAAATGAATTAATAAGCAAGAAAAATACAGAAGAGATAGATATATAGGGGAAATTTCAATTAAACTAAAGAGAAATGCTTATGTGTAGGCCATTGTGCATATATGTGCAAAGTGCCAAATATTTCTTCAAGATATAACTTGATAAATTATTATTAAAGAATCCTTTAATATTTTCAAAAACAAATTTAAGAGGCTTGACTATGTATATATAATGCATGCTGAGGTACCAGCATATCCTATTTGTATCGCTAGTTTGGTCAATTTTGCTTGCAGAACAGATTGTTCTTTCCTAGGATTACTCTCTTGCTTTGCAGGAACAATTTCAACAGCATCCTTGTTGTTGGCCTTTCCTGAAGAATCGTTTAGCAAGTGGGAATTTCCAGAAACTACTTCTTCATCTGGAATTTTTTTAAAAAAATTCTTAAATTAATAAGATATTCAAAATAAAGATATTATTGAAAATTCAATTGATTCAAAAATAGGATATCGTGAAAGAGATGCAATCATGCTGGAAAATTTCTGATAAAATGAACATAAATTTCAGAAAGAAATGTATAAATCAAGCAAAAATTAAAAATACATTTTAATATCAGATAATTTGTGCCATTTACCACATATTTCAATATATGTCATTTACCACATTAGTTCTTAAGAATACCACAGTAGAACTTAACCATTTAATTATTCAAAAAATAAATTGAAAATTCATATAATAAAGTTTTAAAAAATTAATATTTTCCTTTCCCTGAATTCCTTTAAAAATAACTTTTCAATTAATGGTAAATTTTCTGTTGTTTTTATACAATGGTATAGGTTACATTAATGAAAATCTAAATTGGATAAATTATTCAATTACAATAGAAAACTCATAATTTTTTTTCATTTTAAAATCCATATTTACTTTCAAGATCTATTTGATATTGATAATGAAAAAAAGGAAGCTTTGATAATACATATCAAGAGTATATTTTGTTTTAAAAATGTTCCTATAATTCTACTGGTAACATTTTCAGAAATGCATTTAATGCAGAACATAGTGTTCTTGTGCAAACTATTAGATATTTACTATGTAAAATAAAATTTAAAGGAATTTGAAATTTTATTCAAATGTTTACCGACACATGAAGAAAAATTTATAACTATAATAAATATGGTTCATTATGATAAAAAAATACAATACATAAACATAAAAATTACCTTTTTAAATAGTACAATAGTTGTAATACAAAATTTGAATGACAAAAGAAATAGATAACTGTTCTCCTTAAAGGGAAATAAAAAAATAGAAAAAAAGAATTTAATATTTTTACTATAAAGACATAAAAATAATTTGTGTCTTGAAAAAGAAAATGTATGCAGAACTGCTGATTACAAAGATAATTAACTATTAAAGAATCCAGATAGAGAGAAAGTCAAAATGTTGAGTTATGGAGCTCATTTTCCATTTCTGTAAAATAAATAAAACTAATGATATAAAAGGCTCATTTTATGTGAACATAGCATGCACAAAACTATATAAAAGAACAATTAAAAAAACAGTAACAATAAATCTAGTGCACAATATAACCAGTCATTCCTGCTATAGAAATGCAAAATTTACCGTTTGAAATATTTTTTGGCTCCCATTTTCAGGTAATACAATTACGTATCTGATATTAGAAGCCATTTTTGGCATTAAAGGAAAATGAGCAGAATTTTAGTATTTTGATATATTTTCCATTTTCAATCAAATCTTTTAACTAACGATTTCAATCACAAGTGTAATTGACATCCATAAAACAATAATTGAAATAATTGATTTCATATAACCAGTTTTTGAAGAATTCAATTCAGTTTTAATTCCAAAAGTAACAGACCTAATCAGCTATAAAATAATTTTTAGAGGTATGGTAATTTACAGAAAAATGAAGGGGAAAAAATAACAAAAATACCCACATGATACTTAGATATTTAAATTTCAAATAAATAAGCTGCATGTAATTTTTCATTTTAGGTAATGATTATAGCAGGAATGGCGGTTGGGCAGACACAGAGACATGCAAAACACGAATATTGTCATGAAGGCAGAAGGAACATGAATCACCTGAAACAGACACGGGGACGGTCAGGGGTGAACATTCCAGTGTATTCTTAGCATCATTATGCCATGCTGTTAGTGAAAATAAAATAGCTAAATAAGCAACAGTGGAACTGAAATAAAACTCAAGAAGTGAATACTTTCAACAACCATGCAAGTCAGGACACCACTTGTGATGGGGGCGTTAAACTACAAATGTGCTGGGAATCAAATCAAAATGTGCACACAGTCTATATAATTATGGTAAGCTAAGTATTTTAATGTTTTGTTTTCTAAAACTGATTTTTCAGATGTTAGTATCAACAAGATAAATAATAATACATGTGATCTCCAAATAATAGCTTAAAAACAAGATATAATCCACTCTCAGAAATCCAAATTCTCTATTTCAGTAAAACAAAATAAGAAAACTGGACAATTTTAAATATCCTTCAGAATAATACAGAGAAACATGAAGAATGAATACCCAACAAATAACAAAAACTTATTTGTTACAGTAATTTTAATTATATGAAAGATACAAATGTAAACAGATTCTATAAGATATTTATACATATAAGCACACCTAGAGAATTTACTAATAAAAAATACACTCTCCAAATAGCAGAATGAGAAATTGATGATTTTTTTATACTGCTAATTTTCATCATATTTCATGCTTTTCATTTTCAAACTCTTGTATGAAGTACTTGACAAAATTCTAAGTTACTGTTATTGAAAAATATATGCATGACAGAAATTCTAGTATATATTAGGTGGAACAGAAAGTAATGTCGTTTTTCTACGTTAAATTCAAATAGTTGACTTTTTACAGAGCTTTTATTTTTAATCAATTATGTAATCATCCTCGTTATCAACAACTTTTTGCTGTCTACAGTGGACATTTTCAATGCAGAATCGATAAAAATCATATGATTTTTTAGCAAAATATCTGGAAATGGTAATTTGAACGTCCTCCAAATTTTCAACCACTTAAAAAACTTTTAAGAGTTTGGAATAAATGGAAATCCACTGGAGCAATATCGGGCGAGTAGGGATGTTGAGACAATAACTCCTATCTCAATCCGTTAACTTATTCTAGGGTTCGTTTTGCGCAGTGTGGTCTTGCATTATCAAGTTTCAGAATAACAACTTTACTGTTGACAATATCTGGGCACTTTTCGATTTAAGATTGATTTACTCGATCCACTTGCACAGTAAGGGTCTGCATTCAGAGTTTGTCCAGGTTTCAGCGCTTCAAAATGAACAACCCTGCGAATTCTCCACCAAACACACAAAAGCGCATTTTGGGAGAAAACCCCTGCCTCTTGCGGTTCATAGAGGACTCATTTTTCATCTCTAGTGATCAAGCAATCAAAAAACATTTCTGTAGTGTGCTCCTGAAGCAATAAGTCGCATGTGGTGGAATGGTCAGCTTGGTTTTCTTCAGACAGATTATGAAGGATCCATACACCTGCTCTGCTCACTTTGCCAATCTGCTGTAAATGTTCTTGTACAGTCGACCAAGTTGATTAACAGTGTTTGACAGTTTCTAGATTGTCTGACATAGATTTGCCTCCACTTCAACCCTTAACATGCCAATGTCTAAAGCTATTAGTCTTCCTGAGGAGTGCGAGTCGGAAAGATCAAAATTACCCAATTTGAACTTAAAAACCCACCCTATGCACTTCCAAACGTCTAATGCATTTGGATAAACATCGTAAAAGAGCTTGGTATTAACCCTTGCGTTACTACACATGTGAAACTCAAAAATCATATATTGTAGGACTTGTTCTGGTATTTAGCTGGCCATTCCTCTATAAATTGCAAAAAAAAAAAAAGCTCAGATTTAAAAATTTATGCATAAACAAATTACTCTAACCATAAAATGTCTTTGGTACAACACTTTGTATACAATGAGCTGATAAATGACTAACTAATATCGACATACGCAGAAACGACATTACTTTCCGGTCCACCTAATATATATAAATATATAAGAAAAACCTTTATCTACAATAAAGTCTAATTTACTATGTTTGATGATGTTTAAAATGATTATCAGATGAACCAATTCAATAAGATACATTCAAAAAATTCCTTAGAAATGCAATCTTTCAAATGATCCATAACATTCACTTGATCATCAGTCATATTTTAGAGATAATTTTATTTATATAAGACAAAGTATTTTTATAGCAAACTCCTTTTTAAAAAAATGTAGAAATGCTTTTAAAATAGAATTACATGCTTTTAAAGCTATGGATCAAGCATTTTGCTTAATTTCTTTTCCTTATTAATACAAAACATTTTGAATAGTTGTACAGATTCTGTTCATAAATCAACATTGTAGATTTGTGCAGAAGTGACTTTCAAGTTTCTATGAAATGTGTATGAAAAATGTTTATTACAAATTATCGGAGAATGAAACAAATTTTTATTTTAAAGCTAATAAAGCTACCTTAAAATGGTCCAGTAATGAATTCTATTATAAAATACATAATATATATTAAGCAATACAGAGAATTTTTTAAATAGAGAGATCCATGGAATATTGCTAATCTGCAATACAAATAAAAGTTTAACAAGAAAGATTTTATGAAGAAAATCAACTTCTACATAATTTAACTTATATCCTCGACAAAAACACAGGCATTTAAAAGAATCTTCCTGCCAGGAATAACATCCAAATAAATTATTTTAAAAGTCGTGAATCAAGACATTCAAAAATAATTTTATGCCCACAAGCAAATATTCAACATCCTTGAATAGAACACATATAACAATCCTATTTAGAGCTTACGGAAGCAATAAATCATAGTGAAGAATTTTATTTTATGTCCATAGAATAATGAATTAATGTTTCGGTGAAATTCTATCATAACTTTCTTACTTGAAAAGAGAATATTTGATTGTGCAACGCCCCTCATCACAAGGTGGATTGAGAAGTGCAAGGAAAACAAATTAAATTGCACCTATAATTTTAAACATACAAAGTGCCATGAGCCCCAAAACTAAGGGTAGCCTTATTTACAATCCGACACAAAATGAAAGGATACTTTGAACATAATATGAAACTAAGACACAATCAGCTTAAATTGATGTTATTTTAAATTATAAAACCACAAATATGTATAATATATATATATTAATTTTCAAACACTTTTGAAAATTGACTTATAAAATTGTATACATTTATGTAAGCTTACAATAAAGATTTCCATTTTATATATAAAATAGGCTCTTGTTAAGTTTTATTCATACAATTCAAATAATATAGCTAAAATTATATAAGAAAATGAAGATTTATTAATATGTTCCAATGTTGTATTTTTATTCATAAAATTAGAAGAAAATTATTCCAAAAACATGTATTTTTACCAGTTGATCATATTTGCAATTTGAATATTCACAAGGTTTGATGACTAGTATTGATGAAATACACAGCGTTACTTTCAATGGCCTACTTTCACTAAAATAACTTCCTCTTAAAATATTTCTCACAGAATATCAAAGCCATATAAACCCCAAATTATTAAAGAACTCATTGAGAGATTTATTTTAAACATATATTCCTCTTTTTGTACTACACTTGCAGTTAAAAAACCTAAGTAAGTTGTTAATCTCTTAATAACTGTGATACGGAAAAAATAAAGACAAATATTGCAGTTTTGCAAATTTGCATATGGAATATATCATTTCTACAGGTATTCTCACACACAGAACAATCTTAAAAGAAAAGGAAAAAAGAAAGCAATTCTTTCACAAAAACAGGTAACATTTTAAATACAATAAACAATTTTATTTTTATGCAAATGAACATATATTTAAAAAATATGGAAAAATTCAAAATGTGATTTATGTGCTTTAAATATATTAATTTACAATGTTTGTTTAAAATGTACATTTATTTGAAAGAATGTATTACATATCAAGATAAGTTGTAAAACTTTAACCTCATTGACAATTTTAGAATGTTTCTTTGTTATGATTAACATTAAAAGCTTATATAGGAGAAAACACTCCTTTCATTTCAAAAAATTTAATTAAATTTTCAAACACAAACTTTGTTGCTGAAGTAATGTAAAAAATATTAAGCAGTATATTAAATACATATACAGAATCAAATTTACACGTTAAATACAGCACACTGAATATTATTTTTATCGGAAAACATTTATGGACTAATTAGGGATGAAAATACAAAAGAATTATTTGTTCCTTTGACCCTATTCATTTAGAAAGTAAAAGGAGTATTCCGTGTTTTTGATTTCAATGGAAACTAACATTTTTTATTCAATTATCTTTTAGAAGATCAAGTTCTTTAAACTAATTCTTCACAACATGCTTCCACTTTATTTTTTTTTACTGAGTTATTAGTCAATTCTCCAACCAGTTCCTTCTATTCATCTGTTGTCCGATGACTGTAATTTGTAGCAATTTCTCATTAATAATGTTAGCACCTCATTTAATTTGTCAGCAATTTCTCTGTTCCTTAGAACATTCGTTTTTCTCTTTCTTAGGGAATGATAACTGTACCATTGAATTAATAAACTTTGCATTTCAAATTGAATATAATTCATAAAGGGAAAAAAAGAATAAATCAATTTTTTTATTAATAAAATAAACATAAAATTATAGATTTTAAAATTAAGAATTTTAGTATCACATCTAGTCAAATAAGAATATTCATAATTAAAAATAAACTATTATGAAAAGCAATGTTTGGAAAATTAAAACAAAAAGGATACATATCTGTATAAATTGGAAGTAACATAAAGCTTAAAAAATGTAAAAATTTCCGCATTTTGAGCAAATTTTTTTTTTATCAGCAATGTATATTGATAGCTAACTGATTTTTTCACACAGATAAAAATAAAAGTAATTATGAATATTAACATTAAGAGCTTTTTGTTTTTGTTTAATTCATTTTCAAGTTATTAAAAGAAAAATTCTGCATCACAAATATTATTTTGAATATAAAAAATTCTCTCAAACTAACATATATTTCTTTAGAGACAAGTAAAATTATCAAAATATTTAAGAATCACAAGGCTATATACATTTAAAATTCCCAGGTTTCAGATTTAGGAGATTATATTAATTTGTGAATCAGAAAGGTAATAGTTTATTTTTTTTTTCTTTTAAAAAATTCTGATTAAAAAAAGAGGTTAAATAATAGTTATTTTTTTTAAAAAAAAGAAAGAAAGAACAGTATTCTTATCTCTAAGCCAATAGCTCTCTATTGTTAAAAACAACAACTAATTTTTTAATGACACTTCAATAAAATAATGAAAGGCCACATGGAATAACTAAGCAAAGTTTTCCCACAGGAATAACAAAAATGAGATAATATAAGAACTTAAAAAAGCAAATCTAGTAATAAATGTGTCCTGAAGCTCTTTATTAAAAGTTGTCAGCTTAATTTACAGTGAAAAGAAAAATTTCAATACACTAAATCATAATTATGAGTTTCATCATGAAAAGCTATCAAGCAATGTTGAAAAGAAAAGCATAGTTAAATTCCTTTAATACAATACCAAGCGCTTTTATATACAATAGAGCCAAAAGAAATCGCATAGAGATAATTTTTAATGTTATGCAATGCGAAGATATAGTCATTTTCAGTTTGTTTGCTACAGTAGAAAGCTTATTGTACAAGTTGGAAGCAGAGATATCGAAGAGAAAGAGATCAATGAGGGAATTTTTTTAAAAAAATCACCTGTTGGTTCTTTCTTCTTTTTGCGTACTTTTTTGGCTTCTAATGGAATTTCATGTCAAATTGGGAGAAAGAAAAATTGATTAGAAAATATTCATTTGAAAAAAATGATTTCAATCAAGAAAACTAAAGTTAAAGGTGGGGAAAAAAATCTGAAAAAGGGAGACAATATTATTATATGCTTTGGGAAGACAATCTGATATTATAAGCAAAACAGAATTTTTGAAATTCTGCATTCACGTTCAGTTTGGCATTTAAAAAGAAATCAGTTAACATAAAAATCTGTTTGGAAACTTATACTAGCATATTTAATGGTGAGAACAAAACAAAACAAAAATCATATTAAGTTACAAAAAAAAAAGACATCTGTAAGCATAAAAAATGTAATTAATATGAAAAAAGATTAAATGAAAAGCAAAAGTACTAAAAAATCATCATTTGTTTGTTTTAAATGCTTTCTATTAGCTGCACAATGATGTATGGATTCTTTAAAATAATTTTTAAAATGTTTACTCCAAAAATTTAAATATGTCATGCAATTTATAAATATATTTACACAATACAAATACAAATGCAAGACATATGTAATAACACATTTTTAACTTTTGGTAGGCATAAAATCAAAAGTGTCCCAAGATTGAATCTCTTTTTTAAAAAATCAACATGATAATCCAAGGAATATTAAAACCTACATTTTCTAAGTTTCTGTATAAATGGTCCATTATCTTTCAGATTTTAATTTATAAACAGAAAAAACCTGAATTTGTAGTGTGCTAACATAACATTTTTTAAAACCAACTTCTTAACATGTATACAAGTTATTGGAATACCAGTTACTGGAAACTTCTACGCTTTATTAAGTGTCCACAAAAGTACAAAAAAAAAAAAAAAAAAATCTGCATTTCTAAAAACTAATTGAACTATCAATTTTATTTTAATATTTAACAAAAAATTGGAAATTTTATTTGACACTGCTCAGGGTATTTTTATATAAATTATGGTTCACTCCAAACACAATACATAAAAGTAAAGCAAACTATTTGTATGTTCTTTTTTTTTCTTTAAAAAACTATTATGCAAAGCATTTTTTATTTTAAAAAATCTCAACATTTATTTATTTAATGAGTGTTTACAGAAAATTTTTTTACAATTCTCAAGCAAGAAAGAAGAATGAAGTACCTTTCTTGGCTTTCTTCTTTTGCTCATCATCTTCTGATTTTGCAGCTCCCAAGAGAGTGAAGATGATGCCTGCCTGAGAGTTGACGCCAACTGCGATCACTAATATTTTCCCACTGCCTTCCATTACATGAGTTCCTGTAAAAAAAATTTTTTTATTAAGGCTAAAAACTATTTCCGAGAGATAGGATAAAATTTACGTAAAAACCCTGTCTATTTCTTCATGCATGGTGTAGATACTAAACTGAATGAGCAGTATTTTACTGAACTCAAAATAAGAAAAATGAGTTTAAGAAAAGAAAAAATTTAGAACACATTTTTACCTTCAACTCACTATCAGGTTACAAATACCATTGTTCTTAATTCATTGTTAGTGTTTTTGGTCAAAGAGCAGAAGAAAAATGTAAATTATGCTTTCAAACAATTAACTTTTCTTTTACAGATTTATCAATTATATTTAATACAGAGCATGTTTTTCACAACAGCTTTTTTTTCTAAGCTCTTTCTCTGGTGAATTACGGGAACCGTGCAACATTAATATTCATTCACTCACTGGTGAAACATGAAATAAAAATTTAAATACGGATTATAGTGAGGTAAATAGATTACTAAGAGAAGTAATTATTTTTTTTTATACTTCTAGAATCTATTGATTCAGATTTATTTTACATAACTTTTATTTAGAATTTAAAAAAAGGATTAGGAGTGATTTTACAACTAAATATACCTAAAACGCCTGCTGGTGTCATTTCGATACCAAGGCAATTTATTATTATAAAAAGCTGTAGTTCAACAAAATATTGTCCACTAAGTAAATACAATTAGTAAAACAAACTTCCCAAAGTTTGCACATTTTTTTTTTTTGCATTGAATACTGTGTTATTGAGTTCACAGTGGAAATGAATCAATTATACTAAAATTGTTGCATCTAAGTGTTTCGTTACATCGAATATTTACTTATCTGCTCATTAAAAAAATTCATTCTATTTTTGAACTGTCTCGAGAAGAGACCACATGAAACCAAGGCTCTTAGAAAAGGTCTAACCCCAGATGAATATGCTAATTTGTTGCGAGAGCTTTCTGAAAATTTATTGGCTCTAATTTAGATTCTGATGAAGACATAAGTTTGGATTGAAAGTAACTGTGAAGAATCTGAAGACAGTGCAGATGCAATTGATAACATTCCAGTAAATCCTGATATATGTATTGCTAGGGATGGCACAGAATAGATACTGCATAATTATCCTGGCAGACTTGTGATTCGAAATGTTTTGCAACAAAGCAGTGGTCCAACAAGTTTTGCAAAACATAATGACAACGTCAGATTTTTATGATGTAAAGGATCATAATATATGATAATTATATGAAATAATATTAAAAAGTCTTAAAACTAAACCCTACTGAACAGTAGTTTTTCAATTATTTAGTTAAAACAATTATTTTATATATTTTATATCGCAGTGTCAAAATGACCACCAGTGGACATTTAAGAGTAATTAAAATCCTGGTCGTTCTAGTGTTAATGGGCCATCATGGCACACTGAACGCAAACCTAAGGTGACATATGGTACCTGATGGTAACCCAAATACTCTTGACAGAACATAACTAGAGACCTAGAGCCAATCTGCCACCCATATTGCTCTAGCTTGATAAAAAGAAATAGTCATTTTAGCTGTGGGATCAATGACGGTCTTCTAAATGGACGTCATAAGTAAAAACTACTAGTAACTAATTGATAGATAATGGTTCTAGTCCACCTAAGAATATCAACTAGAAGACGACAGAAGTAGCTTACATGGCGGCCTCCAAATGTTAGTGGCTGTGTCAATCCATGTATGCCAATGTTGATTGGATAGCACAGACATCCTTTTCACTTTACCTTATTTTAACCATCTTTCCCACTGTGCCTTGGATACATTTGAGTTGGTGTAAGCTGAGATTTGACATGTGACTCAACCTGCCCTTCTCAACCCCATCATCATGCCCCTAGTAAAGCTGTTTGCAGGAATTTGGTCTGGCATTGTCTGCTATAACAGCAAGTGTCATCCGAGACAAGAAAGAAAAATAATTCCACATAGTTTTTCCAGGCAGAAATAAGGGCATGGATATTACTCATTCTGCAGGTTCTTTCTCTTATATCCTACTTAATGTATATACTGAACATTTTCACTTCAGCTACACCAAGAGTCAAAAAACTGGGACTCTTTGCATAGACCAGTAACAGCAAACCTATGACCCAAGGGTTTGATACATGTTAATTTTTATAAACTTTTTTTTAATCATAAAAAAGTGACAAAGATATAAAAAAGACCACTAAAGATTTTTAAAAAATTAAATTATAAGTACAAGTACAAGAAGCATTTCAGAATACTGGATTGTAGAATAGTTTAAAAAAATTACCCGAGAGTAAAACTGGATCAATACTCTCCCCCTTTTTAACATGATCTGATTCACCCGTAAGTGAACTTTCATCCACTTTTAGGTCATTGCTTTGGATGATGAGACCATCTGCTGGGAGAAGGTCACCTGAAGAAAAATTGCATCTTTTAGTTAAATATTTTAGGAAGGTAGAGAAATAATTAAAATGTATCCTATGATACAAAAAACTTGCATTAGTATCTAGCAAAGATTGTGTTAACTGAAAAGGGCAGTTTTGGAAAATCAGTAAAGAGTACTTACCATACTTGACCTGACAAATGTCCCCCACAACAATATCTCCCACAGGGATCTGTGACACCTCTCCACCTCGAATGACAGAAAACTTGTGTTCATGCTCAATGCGGTTCTGCAATCCTCGGAACTGACGCTCTTTTGTGTAGTCATTGAATGCGGTCACCAATACAACAATTATAACACTGACCAGGATAGCCACACCTTCAATCCAGCCAGCATCCGCCTCACTGTCATCATGGCCACCTGAACCAAATATCGATCTGTTTCCATTTATCATTTCAATTTTCAACATTGAAAAAGTTACACACTAAAATTACCAAATGCTAATTTTGTTATTAAATATACATTGTTCATTAATTATAATTAAATTGAGGAGCATAGTTTTGAAATTATATTGCTTTATTTTAAGAACATCTCCCTGATCTATATTTGAATTCCTCAAATGTTACATAAATCTAAGTTATCAGTTAATTTCAAAAAATACATAAACAAAGCATTTGAATTGATTGATTAGCTTTGTAAAATTTTTAACCAAGGTTAAGTGACTGAGAAAACACTTGAGTGGTTAATGCATTCTACAAACTTCTGTGTCATCCCACGTTGAATCTTTTGAGTCTTGACGTTCATCAGCCGCTCAATATGGCTGGCCAGTAGTGACAGCAGGATTCGAACCCAGAACTTGGCAATAAAAATGTTGACCAAGAGTACTCAAAAATAATCAATATATGATGTTGCACTATACAAAATATTCGAAACAATTTGTGTAATGTAATTAATATCTTCAGCCCTCAATTCTATTATAGTAATTAAGTCCTTAAAACCAATTTAAAATCATATGTTATTTCTCAAAAAGAAATAATCACATTTTACATTACCAAACATGAAATTTTCTTTATCAGTCAGAGAAAGTTGTGGTGACTGAAATAAGTCAAAGGGAGGGATTCATTTATTAAGTTGGCATAGTATGGTTTCAATCATCAGCCGTCATCACTGCTTTTTTATATATTTCTCGAGATTATGACACAACCATGCAAAATTTTTTGTCATTGAACAAGGTAAATATGCATGTAAATCTGATTCAATTTCTTGCTTGCATATGAATTAAATCTGTTGATACTAAAATTCTATCAGATTCAAGAATATAAAAATATGTATATAATATATATATATTTTTTTTTAATCTTCAAATATCAGGCTCACCCACTCTTTTGTATAGCATCAACAGAAACAAATCTTTTTTACATGTTAAAGTGCTCTGGAATTTTCATGAATAATGAATGCACGTAACTGCCTTGGAAATTTTAAGCATAAGGAACGGTGTGGTGACATACAAATTCTTTAGAATTTCTTTAAAAAGAGAAAGAGGAATTAATTTTCAAAATTTGCTATGGTATAAAAGTGAAGGAAAGCTACACAACAGCAAGTAAGCCAGAGAATCTTATAATTTTACAGAACTACTTAGTTATATTTGTTAATATAAATTTCTGAATAGTAGAGCATTATATTACAGAAAAATTTGATATTTTAAAATTTCAAAAAACCCTAATTGTATATTCTCATGTTTGTTATAATAATTAATTAATAGTTCATTTATCACAGTCGCCCATCTGGCATAGTGGTTAGTGACACTGACTGCTGTGCCATAGGCCCTAGGTTCGAATCCCAGAGAAAGCTTGGATGTTTGTAAATGTACCTTGTGGCATGGGGGTACGATAAATAGCTGCCAAGCTGCAAGTTCTCTCGTGAGGTTGGTGGAACGGAAAGAGAGGTGGGAGACCCCTGACCTCTCCCACAGTGTTCTCCCTCAAAATTAGGGTGGAAACGAGCCAAATAGTACAGTCACCTGTCTGGTGCTCAAAGCTATGGCTGACAATAGGTGTACAACTTAGCCTTTTGCCAAGATGAATTTCATGGGCTTCAATCTGGCCTTTGCTAATCAACTGGCATTAACAACAACCACGTTTTTTTGTATGCCACTTTTATCATCACTCTTTAATAGAGTATATAAATTTTGTTATATTTTATCAGTTTTTTGATGCAGCATATCACTAGCCACAGATACTTAATTCATAATAAATTATTTACATGTATTAGAAGGTTGAAGTGGACAACATGTTTATAAATGAGATGAAATTTAAGCAATGTATAAAAAATCATTTAATAATGGCAGAATTTTAAGAAAAATTTTATGAATAAACTGATGAAATTATAGTTTTTAATATTAAAAGCTTTTACGCATGCCTTTACCTAATACCAAAAAAGCCTGATACAATGTTGTCAATTTCACATAAATTTGTGATGGTGTACATACAGGTTACATACATACAGGTATACTACTATTATGCTTACATTCTTAAAATTAAGAAACATTCAATAAATGTTTCATTCTTCCTATCATCATGCAAAATGAAAAACACTTATGGCAGCATTGGAGACAAAAATATTGAACACCAGAAAAAGATTGTTGTTTCAAACATAAATAAGAAATGCTACAAAATACACTGTTCTCTTATAGGATAGTAGAGGCAACATTAGTAAGATTAGAACATTTATCTAAAATAAGATTCTATTGTTTACAATAGGGCTTCAAATCCTAAATTTTTTTCCATTCCCGTTCAACTAAAAAAAAAAAAATATTGAATCAGTTCTGGTTTTTGTTCCAACAAAAATACTGTTTATTGGTTTAGTTCCAAATGAATAATTTTATTCTATGTATATTCTTACAATAAATCATCCATACTTCTGGATATAGTTCATTCAATTGAATTAAATTTGCTTTCTACAAGTAGTTTTGAGCGAAACAGAAAAGTACCAGTGAACATCAAAACAGGAAATCAAGAAGCAATGTACATGTAATAATGATGTTTATATGGATAAATTTAAATTAGAAAATATCGATTATTTGGTAGCAGTAGAAAAAAAAAATGACTGAAGATATATCGAACTGAAATAGACTGATATTTTTTTCTGGTTCAATTACAGTTCAAAGACCTGGTTTACAAAGACAGCCAAATGTCATTTATTCTTCAGAGACGCATCCTTAATCATAAAAAATTTCACCTAGTTCCAGGTCAGCTGGTGGCTTGTAAAATGCGAGTCCCAGAGAGACCAGAGCTGCCACTTCCAGAATGATGAGGGTGATGTCCTGCAGAGCTTCCCATACCAACTCCAAGAAAGTTTTAGGAGGCTTGGGTGGAATGATGTTTGCGCCAAATGTTTTCTGGCGATGCTCCAGATCTGCTGCGGAACCACTCAGTCCTGCATGGGCAAAAAAATGTCAATAACCTTTTTTTTAGATTCAATATATTAATTTAAAAATTAGGTATAATAATAGAAGTCCAAAAATATTAGTTTGGATATTAAAAAAACTTGTATGTTGTTTAGGAATTTTCTGTAGATGTTTTAATACGATTTCACAAGTTAGTAAGCTTCACAAAATTTCTTTTACATCAATTTATAGCAGACAAATATAAATGCAGAGAATCTTTTTCTTTATTTATCAAGTGCCATAAAATTCAATACAAAGTTGTGTTCTAAGTCAAAAATTTCACAATAAATAGAACTTCCTGTAACAGTGTAAATTTTGCAAGGGTGTGTAAATATTGTAAATATCGCTCAAATGAAAAAATAAAAAAACATTTAAAATGTTTGAAAGTTTACCAAGAAAAAATCACTATCTCTTGAATGCAGCAATAGTGTATAGAATAATACATTAGTGACATTATGGATAATAAACATAGAATTAGATTTTTAAAATCTTTACTTTTGGTGAGAATTTATCTAAGTTATGTTACAGTAAATGTTCAGCTCAAAAGAAATCAAATTTTTTTTTGCATAGAATATTTATTATGTCGGTAGTTTTTAGGAACAAATTTTAAAATTGATTCCAGTAACATCTATATATACAAAAAAGAATGTATGTCTGTGTGTCTGTACTCGATAGATTCAAAAACCATACATCCAATTGCCGTAAAATTTGGGAATTTATTAGGTATATCCCCGGGAAGGTTATTAAAAATTTTATTTAAAATGAGTTGGGGTTCTAGGTGCTCCCGAACAAATATCCCAAAAATATCAAAATAACATTCAATTGTATATTTACAAACACAATATCATTCATTTCATGATGATATTTAATTCTCCCGATAAACTTCATCGGATCGTCACAATATTTATGCGCGTGTATTTAACAAAAATTAAAATCTTTAATAGATTTAAAATATTTTAAATACATAAATTGTGTTTCCTTAAACGTTGTTTTTGTGTTTTACAAAAAACAACATTAATGTGTTTGACGTTCGATTTTTCGCCAACAAATTGTAATAAATATAAAAATGCAGTCAAAAAATTTTCGCAATTACTAATACAAGAATAAATAAAAATATTATTAATTTCCAGCTGATGAAAATAATTGGAAATAAGTTTTATTTAGCCCCACAATCATGCCACCAAAGCGAAGTGCCATTGGTCGATCTATAAATCAAGCAAAAAAGAAAAGAGAAGAACGAGCCTCAGAAACAAGTGAGCAGAGACAAGCTAGGCAAGAAAGAGATCGAGATCACACTGCTTTTGCTCGATCATTAGAAACAAGTTAGCAGAGACAAACTAGGCAAGAAAGAAATCGAATTCAGAATGCCCTTGCTCGATCACTAGAAACGAGTGAACAGAGGCAAACAAGGCAGCAAAGGAATCGAATTCGCAGGACACAGACAAGACGAACGATACATACTGATTTGAATTTATGTGGTTTCAATTACAATCCCCTTTACAACTACAGTATTCATCCAAGTTAATTATTGGGAAAATGGAAAAAAAGTGTACTTATTGTGGTGCTCAAAAATTTAAAAATGAAACACCAGGTATGTGCTGTGCAGGTGGAAAAGTAAAGTTACCAGACTTGCGTTCACCACCTGAACCATTATTAACTTTAGTATCAGGCAAAACAAGTCAATCAAAAAAATTTTTAAAAAATATACGCAAGTACAATGCATACTTCCAAATGACATCATTCAGAGCAGCGAATATTGTTAGCGCAAATTATATGCCAACATTTAAAGTACAAGGACAAATTTATCACCATGCTGGATCACTACTACCCTTGAAAAATGCTGATCACAAATATCTTCAGATATATTTTATGCGAAATACTGATGAACAAATCAACAGACTGTGTCAACTGAATACGAGTACTAAAGGAGAGATTGTCGCTGAATTATAAAATTTGTTTGAACAACATAATGAATTAATTAAATTATTTAAAACCGCCATTGAACAAATGCCATCTGACGATTACAAAGTAATAATAAAGGCAAATAAAACACCTATTGGTCAACATCGAAGACAATTCAAGGCACCAACGATCGATGAATTGGCAATTGTCATAGTTGAAGAATTTAATTCTTGCGATATAATTCTTCATTGTAGAAATGGTGACGTCCAGCAAGTATCAGAAACTCGTCATTCATATGATGCATTACAATATCCCATTCTATTTTGGCAAGGAGAGGATGGATATCATTTTAATATTAATATGAGAAATCCTATAACTAATGTGGACATTAACAAAAAGGCCAGTGCTATGAATTATTATGCATATCGAATGATGATTCGTGAGAATGCTGATAATCATACATTGAAATGTAGACAATTATTTCATCAATACATTGTTGACATGTATGCAAAAATAGAAAATGAAAGAATCCTCTACATACAACTAAATCAAGTCAAATTGCATTCTGAAGAGTACATCCATTTACGTGATGCAGTTGTAAATGATAGCAATCTCCCCGAATTGGGAAAAATGGTCATTTTACCATCCACATTTACAGGCAGCCCAAGACACATGCATGGATATGCACAAGATGCAAAGACGTATGTTCGTGCATATGGTCGTCCAGATTTTTTTATCACATTTACATGCAACCCAGCATGGGATGAAATAAAGGAGCTTTTATTAACTGGACAATCACCATCAGATCATCATGATATTTCTGCATGTGTATTTAAACAAAAATTAAAATCTTTAATAGATTTTACTGTCAAACACCATGTATTTGGAGAGACACGATGTTGGATGTATTCTATTAAATGGCAAAAAAGAGGTTTACCACAAGCGCATATTTTAATATGGATGATGGAAAAGATAACACCAAACAGAATTGATGAAATCATCTCTGCAGAAATACCAGACATTGAAATTGATCAAGAATTGCACGATATTGTCTCAAAAAAATATGATTCATGGTCCATGTGGCTCACTAAATAATAATTCACCATGCATGTCAGATGGAAAGTTCACAAAGCGGTATCCTAGAGACTTACTTGCTGAAACTACTACAGGCAATGATGGATATCCACTCTATCGACGACGATCTACCGAAGATGGTGGAAAATCCATTAAACTAAAAGTACTCAACAGTACTATAGATGTTGATAATCGTTGGGTAGTACCATATTCTCCATTACTACTAAAAACTTATAATGCACACATAAATGTTGAGTACTACAATTCACAGTGAAAGCTATACAATATATTTGCAAATATGTGAACAAAGGAAGTGATATGGCAGTGTTTGGAGTGGAAAATACAACTGCATCTGACGATGAAGTCACCCAATATCAACTGGGACGCTACATAAGTAGAAATGAGGCTGTGTGTGTATGGCATATTTTATCATTTTCCATTCATGAGCGATATCCAATGGTTGTTCATTTAGCAGTACATCTTGAAAAGGGACCGCGTGTGTATTTTACATCAGAAAATGTACATGCAAGAGCAATGTCACCACTGCCAACAACATTAACTGAATTTTTCACATTATGTAGAAATGATACCTTTGCAAGGACACTACTGTACTCTGAGGTACCAACTTATTTTATGCGGAATACATCAACAAGAACATTTCAGTGTCGTAAACAAGATAGAGCAGTAAAGGACACCTAAATTTATATCCCACAGATGCATTGAGTCATCTCTACACAGTACATCCAAATAACACAGAATGCTTTTACCTAAGATTATTATTAATCAATGTTCGTGGACCAACATCTTTCCAAGAATTAAAAACAGTCAAATGGCCATGTGTGTGTTACATTTCGTGAGGCTAGCCAGAAATTAAATCTCTTAGAAAACAATGCTCATTGGGATATTTCACTCACTGATGCTTCTAATAGAGCTCAACCACAGCAGATATGTACACTATTTTCCATCTTACTAACTAAATGTTTTCCAGCTAATCCAAAGGATCTTTGGGAAAAATATAAAAACTATATGAGTGAAGACATTTTACATCACATGCGTAGAATAAATGATAATCCCAACATTCAATTTACATCAAATATATACAATGAAGCATTGATTTTAATTGAGGATGTATGTTTGACAATAGCCAACAAATCACTGACAGAATTGGGAATGATTGCTCCAAATAGATATGGTAATGACATTTTCGATCGTGACACACGAGAAACGCACTTTGATGTTAATGAATTACAATTATTTGTTCGAATTAATCTGCCGAAATTGGTATTAGAACAACGAACAGCATACGACACAATTATAAATGCAATATCTAAGAGATGTGGTTTATATTTCTTAGATGCACCTGGAGGCACTGGCAAAAATTTTCTTATTTCAATTATTCTGGCAACAAAAAGATCACAAAATAATATTGCACCATCTGGTATTGCAGCAACTCTTTTGGACAGTGGTCGAACAGCACATTCAGCATTGAAATTGCCATTAAATATGCAGGTAATTGAAACTCCAAATATTCTGGGATGGGAAAAGTACTAAGATCGTGTCAGCTTATAATATGGGATGAATGCACCATGGCACACAAGAAATCATTGGAAGCACTTAATTGCACATTAAAAGATTTGAGAGGAAATGAGAAGCTCTTTGTTGCTGCACTTAATTTGCTAGCTGGTGATTTTTGACAAACTCTACCAGTGAAACCACATTCAACACCTGCAGATGAATTGAATGCATGTCTCAAATCATCAGTGTTATGGTGGTATGTAGAGAAAATATCTTTAAAGACCAATATGCACGTTCAATTACAACAAAATGAATCTTCTGAACGATTTGCAAAACAATTGTTAGATATTGGGAATAGTAAAATGGAAATGAACGAATCCACACACTGTATTACAATACCAGAAAACTTTTGTCACATTGTAAAATCCACTGATGAATTGATTGCCAAAGTTTTTCCAAATTTATCGCAGAATTATAAAAATAAACAATGGATTAGTGAGAGTGCTATATTGGCAGCCAAAAACATTTATGTGAATTTAATAAACTGCACAATTCAAAATGAAATACCTGATGAAGAAACAATATATAAATCCATAGATACTGTTGTCAATCATGATGAATCAGTTAATTATCCAACAAAATTTTTAAATTCATTGGATCTACCAGGAATGCAACCAATATATTATCTTTGAAAATTGGTTCACCAATCATCCTTCTACGAAATATAAATCCACTGTGACTATGCAATGGGACTAGGCTATTAGTAAAAAAATTGATGAATAACATAATTAAAGCAACCATTTTAAATGGAAAACACCAAGGGGAACATGTACTACTACCACGCCATTCCCATGATACCAACGGATACTCCATTTGAATTCAAACGTCTACAGTTTCCTGTACGACTAGCCTTTGCAATGACCATTAACAAAGCACAGGGACAATCATTGCAAGTATGTGGATTAAATTTGATAAATCCAAGCTTCTCGCATGGACAGCTGTACGTTGGGTGCTCACGAGTTGGAAAACCATCAAATTTATTTGTCCTAGCACCAGATAGGGAAAAAAAATGTTGTATATTTACAGGCACTACTAAGATAAAAAGTTCACCATCAATCATCAAATATCTTTCATTCATGATGATATTTAATAATTACAAAACTATTGTTCAATTTGAAACTCATTTGCAATATTGTTTAATAACATAAGTGAAGAAGCATGTTTATTCTACCATCAACTATGTATATCTATGTTTTGTACATATGTTATATTCAAATGACATATATGTAGGGATAAATTTATTGTTAATTTTCATTTTGATGCATTGTATACATGTGATCATTAATAGATTAAGTTTGAGGTATCAAAACTGCATTTTTGTTCAAACACAGCAACATGTGAAACGGTACAGTTAGTATCACTATAAAATACAATATAGTTATATATATAAAAAAATGATTAAAAAAATACATAAACATTACCATCTGTGGGTGATGTATATAGCTTCTTGCAGAGTTCCTGGGCTCCGCCGTACTCATCCCTAATCTTGTGGACGGCGTCGCGGCCCCGGTATTCCATCAGTTCCCGGAGCTCCTTCAGGGACACCCCATAGCGGGCGGGACGACCCTCAACCGTGTCCATGGCGGCTGCAACGTTCAAATAACATATATTGTAAAACTATCTATTGTATTATCTTTACTCACAGCTTGAAGGTCACAGTTTATCAAACCAATGAGCATTGAGAATTCATCCTAAAAGTAAGATTTAGTGCTCTTTCAATTTTGTTGCATGTCTTAAAGTAGGGAAGCATAGGTCAGGATTAGTCTGAAATCATAGATAAGAAGTTTATTATAATTTTCTACTACCAATCTATGCAAAATAATTTATGGATAGTATCTTTAAATTTCTTCTTAATGTGTGTAATGTGCTGCTTGAGAGTGTTGAAAACAGGAAATTTTCTTTTGTGAATGTTAGGGGCTGTCCTGTGGGAAGAAAAGTTTGCCTCTGTTTTTGACACATTTAAAGCAACTTTCCACTTGGAGAACCAGTTTTCCTGGTAGGTAAGATGTGTGTTAAATGTAGGTTGGTTGTTAAATCAAGGTTGGCAAAGTATCATCATGTCATCTGAGACACACACCCTGAAACGCATAATTAGTGGAAGGTATATTGACATGTGCCCAATCCTGTATAGTGGTTAGTGACGCTGACTGCTGTGCCATTCAGCCTGGGTTCAAATCTCGGAGAAGGCATGGATGTTTGTAAATGAATAGTGCCTTTTCAGCATGGTGTACTCTAAATAGTGATTGTACTGCATCCTCTAGTGAGGTTGGTGGAAGGAGAAGAGAGTAGGGAGGGCCCTGACCTCCCCCCCCCCCGGGTTTTCTTCAAAGTTGGAGTGGAACTGTGCCAAATTGTACTCTCTCATCTGTATGGTACTCAAAGCTATGACTAATGATGGGCATACAACTAGCCATGGGCCTTAATCTGGTATTACTTTATTAGGTGGCAAAAGTAACAACAACATAACAATGGCATAAATATTTAAAAGAGTAGGAGCTTCATTAAAGATAGTAGGGTATTGCAATTGATGAGTTTCAGAATGAGACCAGTGTGCCATACTTGATCAAATGCTTTTTGAATGTCAAAAAAGACTGGACTAACGTATTTGTTTTGCTCTTTATCCTGTTTAGTAAATTTAATAACTATTGAAAGTTGATGTAATGTGGAGAGGTATGGGTGAAAAGCACACAGCTCTGGTATTAAAAAATTATTAAAGAGGTGTTCATTGAGTTTATTTAAAATAACTTTTCCTGCATTTACTTAAGATAGAGGTCTGTAATTTTCCAGGTTTTAAAATCAAGCATCCCATGGAATTTCCCAGGCACCCGAGAAAAATTTTAAGTTCAGAATATTTTTTTGTTCAGGATAGTTCTTATTGTAATAATCATTAAGAATAAAAAAAGTGTAAAGCATTTTGTTGTTATACCGTCCCTACTAGGAGAGAGATTTTTTCTAATTTTTATTTTACTAATATATTTAAATATGTTTGAGAGTAAGGGAGGGAGGAATCATTGAGATAGAATTGCAATCTTGGAATTGTGTGCATCTCCCCCATTGCCATTTTATTTATTAGTTCATTATCCCACTAAATATTGTGTGATTTGTTATCTATAATCTGAAATTCATTAATAAATGGGGGGGGGGATATTCATTTGATTGGGAACTTTTTTTCCTAAGACTTGATCGATTTGTATCACTTACACATAATGAAGAAGAAACTCACCAGAGGATGTCACTCAGCTGAGATTCATTTTCAGGAATTCCCTCATACTGTGGAATCTACAGAGAGAAGAATCAATTTCAGAACACAAGTATCCAAAATATACAGATATTTATGTGCATCTCATATTATTCTAATGGGGATAAAAATTAGGGTAAAATCAATACCCTGAAAAAATAAAATTAAGAAATCATTATTACACAGGCTTTTTTTTAACCACTAGTATACTTTATAGTAAATTTATAAAAATATTACAAAAAAGTATTCTTTCATTTGCTAGACATCATATCGAATGCATATGTTAGGCATAAAAAAAAATTAAGGATTCAGAAGCAAATTACTAAAAAGACTTAAAGTTAACATAGTGATACAGATATAAAAAAAAAAAAAACCAGGAAGACATTTTCCCAGTTTTGTTCCATCAACAACAAAAAAGGGGGGGGGGGACTTCCCGCAAAATACTGCATTATGTGTTGTGCTAAAAGGTGTAGCAAAGGAAAAAAGGAATAAAAGAGTCATTACATGTGTAATAACTGCTATGTTGGGCTATGTGCTGTACCTCCCTTCCAAATATGCCAGACAAAAGAAAATTTTGAATAATTTTTAAAAATAAATATTATTATTCTTATTTCTGTCGAAAGAGTATGAACAAATATTTTTAATGATAACAAGTAATATAAAAAAAATTAAGTCAATTCCTACTTAGATCAGCAAAGAAAATTTTTATTTAAGTTACTTTTAATTAAACAGTTACAATTAATATAAATATACATATAACAGAATCACAATATTAAATGACAAAATAGAAAACAATTTTCCTCGCTATTTTCCATTTTCCTTCTATATATGGTGTTGGACTATTTTTTTGTTTGTTTGATACATTATATATATATATTCCTTAATTAAGTTTAATTTTCCTAATAAAATACAAGGGGTGATCAAATGAAAAGGTACAAAACGACACGGTGGGTACAAATATAGAGTTTATTCAAAATATACACCATAGGCCTGAGAACAACGATCCCACTGATGAACAAGCCGCAGGATTCCTTGTTCCCAGAATTCCTGTGGCTGTGACGAGACCCAGTCCTTCACAGTGTCCTTGAGTACGTCGTCCGAGTTGAAGCGCTTCCCTCTCAGGTGTTTCTTCAGTGGACGAAACACATGGAAATCGCAGGGTGACATGTCCGGACTGTAGGACGGATGGTCCAACGTCTCCCATTGGAACTTGTCCAGTTCCATTTGTGTGACTCTGGAGACGTGTGGGCACGCGTTATCATGGAGCAGAACCACACCCTCCGTGAGCAGCCCCGGTCTTTTGTTCTTGATGGACCTGCGTAGGCATCGGGGTGTCTCACAGTACACATCGGAGTTAATGCTTTTTCTGTGCTCGAGTAATTCTGTGCTCGCATCATTTGGACGCCGCTTTTTATAAGAGCCTTTGCTCTCTCCTGCGCATGCGGGCACCCGCGCATGATCCGATCCCAGTCAGAGTCTCCAATGGCATCCCGAGATGTCTCGCTACATTCTCCCTTGGCGGAATATGCAAATATTTAACTGTTTCATTTTTATGTCGTTTCGTACCTTTTCATTTGATCACCCCTTGTAGTATAGTAAAAAAATCACATTCTCAGAAGTTAGGCCATCCCAGGTGGCATTCAAACTCACAAACTTTGGATTCGAAGTCTAACGCGCTATCCATTGCACTACAGGAACACTACAAACGATTTTCTTTTCTATATATGTAGTTGGACTATTATTTTTGTATAATACTATTTATTCATTTTTTTAATTTAGTTAATGGATTAATATTTGAAAAAACTTTAGTAACATTAAGTGTCATCTACTACAAGTCCAAAAAAATGTATTTGAACTTAAATGGATGAATATAAAGCATTTTATTAACGATTGAAAATTTGAACGATATATATATATATATATATATAGGGAGAGAATGAACTAATAGTAGGAATTGAATAAATTATTGACACCCAAGTTCTAGCATTAAGCAGCGTTCGATTATATTGAAAAACAATCTTGTAACTTTCACACTTTGATTAGTAATTTTTAAAATTAAAGTAGACTTATCTTTTAAACATCCGTAACCTCCTCCCCTAAAATGGATTTCCGCAAAACCTATTTTTAGTGGATCTTTACTCAACAAAATAAACACGATTGCTAAATTTAAAGTCCAAATCTAATAGTTAAAAAACGGAAAACTTTTTTTTTTATCAATGAGCGCCATAGCCACACCTTTGACAGTCGATTTCTGAAAGACCCATTTTCAGCGGATTTCAAATTAACAAAAGAAAGATGCCTACCGGATTTCACTATTGTAGGTTTTGTAGTTAAAAAAGGCGAAATTTTTTTATTGATACATTCCAACAATTCCTTACTTCCCGCATAGGGGCTGTTATTTCTGTAAAATCCATTCTCAGTAGTTTGTTCAAGAAAAGGAACGTGCTTAACAATTCAAAAACAAGATTTTTTCCCCTATAACTCTTTCATCCCTCGTTAAAGGCTGATTTTCGCAAAACCCGTTCTCTTGGAAGAACTCTACTTCACATGAAAGGAACATGCCAACCAATTTTCAGGTCGGTAGGTCTAAGCTTCAAAATGGAAATATCTATAACTCCCCTTAAGCCCACGCAATGCCCCTTGGGGGTGGATTTTCACAAAACCTCTTTTGTAGCGGACTTGTGCTGCATGAAAGAAATATGTATCAAATTTCAAGTCTAATATATCAAAAACGAAGATGTTTATCTATAAAGCCACTTAAGCCCCTGCAACTCACCTAGGAGTTCGATTTTCACAAAATCCGTTCTTAGTGGATCCCTACTCAATGAAAGGAATGAATATGCCAACTAAATTTCTAGTATGTAGGTTCAATAGTTGCCGAAATATCGCGATGAGTGAGTGAATAGCTCTTTTCTCCTTCATATATTATAGACTAGCTTTTACCCGCGGCTCCGCTCGCGTTGATGTCTTTAAATAACTGTCAAGGTCGTAAACATTATCATTAGAAAGTAAATAATATAATACAGTAATTTTTTTTATTGCTTGACTGGAACCAATAAAATTTAAAAATTCTAAAATTGAGCTTAGTTTAAAAAAACTGAAAACGTAATTTATTATAATAATTAACAACAAATATTCAATAACTTAAACTATTAATATTTTTAAAAATCGAAAGTATCTACGTTTGATAGATAACTCCTTTTTAAAAGAACTCAAAACAGAATATTATTCTAAGATGCTACTGCATACCATATTATATGTTCTTCCGTCAGTTGCAAATATGTGAAGATTTAGGCATTGAACACACCGATCAGGCTACATATAGTTGGCCATGGGAAAAACATTGCTTTTCCAAATGCACCTGCTACCTGAAATGTTAGCTTTGTTAATAGCAACAGTAAAACTGGAAATTGAACTTGTTTGAATTGAAACGGTAGGTCAGTGGGGATACTTGGAATTCGACGTATGATAACACTATCCCTTTTCATGACATATGTTGGCACCAAGTATATTATTCTTCATCAGTTTTGTGATCCAAAGCCTCGTTCCTTTACATAGTCAAGGAGCATCGAGATTTTGCATAACTGGTACATTTAGTTTTAATTGAAGCTTATGTGAGGGTACACCCGAAAGTTCAAGTGAGTTTAAGAGCTCCGTGGGATATGAAGTACTTTGCTCTTTATCCATGATTGTGTGTTCATTGATAAATATTTCCTCATTCCCCCCAGTGGCGGACTAAGCTGGTGTCGGACCTGGCGGCCGCCAGGGGCCCCCAGCGTTGGTAGGGGCCCCAAGCTTGATGAGTGCAAAGGCCAGCGACAAACCAACCACGCCACCTTGGAACAAAAAATGAAAAGAAAACAAAGTTACAATGAAACGCCAGCTAGAAATGTATCGGCATGAAAGAGAAATCCTAATGTAGAAAAACTTTTGAAAATATTTTTAACAATACTGATATCGAATGCATCAGGTGAATGATCTTTTTTAGTTTTAAAACGTGTTAAAAATAATTTAAGATGCACTATGGGGGAAAAGACAAATTGAACAACATGGCCATATAATATACAGAATAAAATTTTTTGGACAAAATAGATATGGTAAAAATAATTGATGAATTTGCCAAAGAGAAATCAAACTGTATAGCAAAACTGTAAGCTCTAAGTAAGGTTTTTAATATTTTTTTTATATATACAGTTAAGATTTTTCTTTAGCCGATGAGTTTTATTATATCACTACATTTTATTTTGAGAATTTAAAGTAAATGACTCTTTTGACTATTTTAGTTTTTCGACTCTTAAGCCCATGGGCCCCAAACCTTTTACCGCCAGGGGCCTCCAACTACCTTAATCAGCCTCTGCATCCCCCCCTCCCCCGCACGTCGTTTAAATTTTCAATGTTGATTTTATGGACAATGTCATTGTTAGGCGCCAAAATTGATATTGCGCGCAACCACTGATCCCAATTTAAATTTTGTTGCAAGCCCGGGTAAATTTGAGCAATAAGATTGACGTCATTTTCTTCTACATTACAAAATTCTCTGAAAGTAAAATATAACCTCCAGCATTTGCGTCCAAACATCCATAACCGATTTTCAATTGCGTCTCTGCATAATTTTCCGAATCTACGTCATTATGAAGATGCACTCTCGTATTCGCTTTCAGACTGAATTTTTCAATTTTTCCCCATAAGCTTTAATTCACCAACCAATATATAATAAAGCTACCATTATATACTCCTATAATATCTGTACTATCTCGTAAATCCTGAAGAGCCCGATTTAACGCTTCTATAGCTTTCTTGTGAGACATCGTACTTTCATCCCACACTAAAAGCTTACATTGTGGAAGCATCCAGCCTTGAGAGCTATTTTTTCTGAAATTTCAGATGAGTGAATCTTCAAATGCAAGATTAAGCGATAATTTTAAAACGGAATGTGCAGTACGACCGTTGGTCACCAAAGTAACGGCTATACCAGTAGAAGCCATAGCAACTGCTATCTTCTGGGTTTTTTTGATGGTCATTAATAATAAGTTTAGCAAAAACGTTTTTCTGGTTCCTCCAGGGCCCTCGAGAAAAAAAGAGTGCACCACTGCCGGATTCTATTTTGCGTAACACTTGTTGGAAAATGCGACTTTGTTCTGGAGTTAATTGAGGGATAAATTATGTTACTTGATGCTGCAATGCTATAAAATCGTAGTTTAATTCTGAAGTAATTTCATTATCGAACCCATTTCAGTCGACACGTCTAGGGTTAATCATTCCAAAATCATGTAGCTTCTTCCTAACTATTCTGAAAACCTTTATTGCGTTCATTGAAAAGCATATTTGGTTGTTTTTCGTCGCAAAATATCTTCCGCCATGTAGTCTTTGTACTTATTCCAAAACGTTTTAGGATTAGAAAGACCGAAGATGAAATAAGTATTGCGTAAACCTCTCTCCTCCTTCGGTGAGTGACATTGTATGGATGCCTCCATAGTATATATTCAAAGTAATACCTCCATGTAAAATATCTAGGTTCAGTATAAGTGAAAAATTTTGCGCAAAATATGAATATTGTATAATAAGGTTTAAAAAATTCAAAGTAATAAATACTTTCAAAACTAATCAAAACTACTAAAGTAATCAAAACTTTTTATGAAACTGTCAATTAATATTACCATAGAATTTTCAATATCACGCGCGCGCAATTCGCTAAAACTTTATTTTGTTTCCCTCTTTAAAAAGTGGGAGAAAATTTGCATTAAAATATCTGGGATTGTCGGAATTGAGAACTTCTTAGCCAACTTGGCGATATTTCTCAAAGCTTGAGTTTGACATTTAACAAACGTAACGTAATAAACGTTAGACGTTTAATAAAAAACCATTTAAAAATTGCTTTTTGTAAAGATGCTAAATTACACTATTTTCAGTTATTTATTACAAATGTGAGAAAATTTTTATTAAAATTTCCATTATTGACCAAATGCATAATTTTGCGCCAACTTGGCGGGGAGTAAGCAACGTCAACGTTTTACCCGCATAGTTTCCGTTCCCGTAGGAATATGGAGATAAAATATATCTTATGTTACTCGCTGATAATGTAGCTTTCCATTGGTGAAAGAATTTTTAAAATCGGACCAGAAGTTCCCGAGATTAGCCGGAACAAACAGACAAACAAACAGACCGACAGACAGACAAAAATTTTAAAAATTTATTTTTTGATATAAGTATTGTATATACCTTTAAATGCATTTAGTAAAAAGCTGCTAATTTGAAATTACAAACAGACACTTCAATTTTATTTATTTGTATAGATAAAGGAGAGAAAAACGAGACTCACTCACCACGATATCTCCGGAACTACTAACCTACATACTAAAAATTTGTCAGGCAAGTTCCTTTCATGGAGTCCATCTTTACAGATCCATTCTTTACGGATCTATAGAATGGATTTTTTAGCGAAAATCACCCACTAAAAGGGGTTGCGAGGGGTTAAGTGGCGTTCTAGACAGTTAAAAAACTCCTGTTTCTGAACTGTTAGACCAACCTACTTGAAATTTGCTACGCATGTTTCTTTTCCTGAATAGATATACGTTAAGAACGGGTTTTACGGAAATTGACTCGTCTATGGGGGTCGCTTTTGAACTATTAGATTTAGTCATGAAATTTGACAAGCAGGTTTATTTTGTTCGGTAGAGATCCAGTAAAAATAGGTTTTGCGGATGTCCACTTTTGGAGAGGGGTTACGGAAGCGAAAAAGATAATTCTACTTCAATTTTAGAAATTCAAGTCCTCTCCTTTTTAAAAGCTTTTATTTAACTTACAATGTATGTATGTATGTATGTATGTATGTATGTATGTATGTAATTTGTTCGGGTGGAATCTTGCAACTCAATTTTGAAGCTGATATATTCCTCCCATTGAGCTGAAATTTTGTATACACGTTTAGTTTGGATGACAATGCATGTTTTGACCATTTATATTCCGATATTGCAATTAATTAAAAAGATATTAATTAAAAACGTTAAACTAGTTTTGGGCGCCAACTTGGATATATCTGCATTGTTGTAATAATTTTATTGTTACAACAATGACAAAAGTTGGCGACGAAAATCGGTTTTCAGCCAAACTGGAATTTAATAACGTTGCGCTATTGACAGTATTAATTAACTTTGTCTGAAAAATAATTACATTTCTACAACGTAAAAACAATCTAATTTCTACAACGTATGCAATTTTTTTACAAATTTCAATCTATTTCCTTGGATTTAAATTCAAAACAAAAAAGTAGAGCTATTTTTCAAGTAGATTGGTACATTGTATACCTTTCTCAACGCTGCCAAGTTAAACTGAGATGGAGTATTGAAGAAATTCTTTAAATAATTTATCTAACTTTAATCTATGAAACTCAGACAAAAAATAATAACAGAATCGGAAAGATCATTTTTTTAATGTATCTTACCCATCAAAAAGGAATCCGCTAGGAAAACAATAAGAGAAAAATATTATATAGAAATGCAATATATTTCCGATTAAAAAAAATAATTTTACAATAAAATGAAGTAATTTTTTAAAGAAATTTTCTAATTTTAAGCCTACGAGTAATTTAAATATACCTCATTTTATCACCAGTAATCTAAACACACACTACGACATGTGTCCTTAAATTTAATTACAAGTAGAATCTGTTAATTTTATTTGAATTTAATTATTGATTTTTTCAAAATCAAGTTTCTAAAGATGTTCTAAACAATTAAAAAAAAAATAGATTCTTACGTAGAAGATATTTAATGTCCAGCAAAAAATTATCATTATTTGATAAAACTTTCTTTTTTGATTACAAAATGCGTTTTTAGTCAAACATTTTATTGATTAATACAAATATTTAAATGCCTTTTGAAGTTTTTAATAAACAATTAAAATTTTCTTCTAATATGTTAGAGAAATACATCCCTTATCTTCAAAATATTTCAAATAAATAATATATTCTTTAAGTTTTTCAAAAATAGTCAAAATTTTAATTAAACATTTAATAACTTTGTCATTTATGAAGATAATCTCACTAAACCTTTTTTTTTTTCGTGTGTAGAACAATGTTAGCCAAAATCTGCATGAAGATTGAAAAAATTGCTTAAAAATTATGGATTTAAAAAAACTGTGTTTTTAGTCTAATACCATTTTGCGAGAATTAATTCAGCTAAACCAGGGATGGCGAACCAGCGTTCAATGAGTTGAACAGGCTGAGAAACCTGTCCAGCGATAACTAAAAAGTAAAAAATAAATTAAATGTAAAAAAACTTTTTTAAGAACAAGCTTTTATTTAAACGCGCTAAAAAGAATAAAATAAACTTTTCCTTTAAAACTTTTTTTACTATCAACTTATAACGTCATTACACAATTTATATGATATAAAAGCTTGTCGCGAGATTTACCTGTGTAGATAAACAAGTAAAATAAATAACTTGACCTGATCGATTTTGGTTTTTAAAAATTCAAACTAAGTAAATATGAGTACTTAAATATTGCGACAAGCTTTTATATCATATAAATTGTGTAATGACGTTATAAGTTGATAGTAAAAAAAGTTTTAAAGGAAAAGTTTATTTTATTCTTTTTAGCGCGTTTAAATAAAAGCTTGTTCTTAAAAAAGTTTTTTTACATTTAATTTATTAAAAGCTTTTATTTAACTTACAATGTATGTATGTATGTATGTAATTTGTTCGGGTGGAATCTTGCAACTCAATTTTGAAGCCGATATCTTCATCGCATTGAGCTGAAATTTTGTATACACGTTTAGTTTAGATGACAATGCATGTTTTGACCATTTATATTCCAATATTGCAATTAATTAAAAAGATATTAATTAAAAACGTTAAACTAGTTTTGGGTGCCAACTTGGATATATCTGCATTGTTGTAATAATTTTATTGTTACAACAATGACAAAAGTTGGAGTCGAAAATCGGTTTTCAGCCAAACTGGAATTTCATAACGTTACACTATTGACAGTATTAATTAACTCTGTCTAAAAAATAATTACATTTCTACAACGTAAAAATAATCTAATTTCTACAACGTATGCAATTTTTTTACAAATTTCTATCTATTTTCTTGAATTTAAATTCAAAACAAAAAAGTAGAGCTATTTTTCAAGTAGATTGGTACATTGTATACCTTTCTCAACGCTGCCAAGTTAAACTGAGAAGTTAACTGAAGTTAACCAAGTTAAACTGAAGAAATTCTTTAAAAAATTTATCTAACTTTAAATTATGAAACTCAGATAAAAAAATAATTACAGAATCGGAAAGATAATTTTTTTTATGTATCTTACCCATCAAAAAGGAATCCGCTAGGAAAACAATAAGAGAAAAATATTATCTAGAAATGCAATATACTTTCGATTAAAAAAATAATTTTATAATAAAATAAAGGAATTTTTTAAAGAAATTTTCTAATTTTAAGCCTACAAGTAATTTAAATACACCTCATTTTATCACCAGTAATCTAAACACACACTACGACATGTGTCCTTAAATTTAATTACAAATAGAATCTGTTAATTTTATTTGAGTTTTTTTTGTTTGAAAAATTAAGGTAATTTTGTTTCTCTAGATGAGTTAGACACATTGTAAAACCAGCTCAAGGTTATTTATATTCATAAAATGTGCCAAAAGAGAATAATTTGCAAATGACCTGAAATATTTTAAAAATAAGGAGAGAAAAAAATTGAATCTTAGAAGAAACATTTCGTTAAATAGGAAATGTACTTCGCTATTTGGAGTTGTTTTACGATGAAAAGAGTAATATGTGCTTGGTTCCAGGAAAAAGTTCTTAAAATAGAGAAATTCCCAAAATAGAAGTTCGTTACATGGAAATCTGACTGTATAAAAATAATGCGCGATGGTTAATTATTTTTTCAAAATCACAAGTTTCTAAAGATGACCTGAGCAATTAAAAAAATAGATTCTTACGTAGAAGATATTCAATGTCCAGCCAAAAATTATTATTTGATAAAACTTTCTTTTTTGATTACAACATGCGTTTTGAATCTTAAGCATTTTTTTGATTAATACAAATATTTAAATGCCTTTTGGAAGTTTTTTAATAAATAACTAAAATTTTCTTCTAATATGTTAGAGAAATATATCTCTTATCTTCAAAATATTTCAAATAAATAATATATTCTTTAAGTTTTTCAAAAATAGTCAAAATTTTAATTCAGCATTTAATAACTTTGTCATTTATGAAGATATAATCTCACTAAACCTTTTTTTCCGTGTGTAGAACAATGTTACCCAAAATCTGCACGAAGATTGAAAAAATTGCTTAAAAATTATGGATTTAAAGAAATTGTGTTTTTAGTCTGATACCCTTTTGCGAGAATTAATTCAGCTAAACCAGAGATGGGTGAACCAGCGTTCAATGAGTTGAACAGGCTGAGAAAGCTGTCTAGCGATAACTAAAAAGTAAAAAATAAATTAAAAGTAAAAAAACTTTTTTAAGAACAAGCTTTTATTTAAACGCGCTAAAAAGAATAAAATAAACTTTTCTTTAAAACTTTTTTTACTATCAACTTATAACGTCATTACACAATTTATATGATATAAAAGCTTGTCGCGAGATTTACCTGTGTAGATAAACAAGTAAAATAAATAACTTGACCTGATTGATTTTAGTTTTTAAAAATTCAAACTAAGTAAATATGAATACTTAAATATTGCGACAAGCTTTTATATCATATAAATTGTGTAATGACGTTATAAGTTGGTAGTAAAAAAAGTTTTAAAGGAAAAGTTTATTTTATTCTTTTTAGCGTGTTTAAATAAAAGCTTGTTCTTAAAAAAGTTTTTTTACTTTTAATTTATTTTAAACCAAGAGGTGAGGGCTATAGAAGTGTTTTTCAATCAATCAATACTTAATGCTAGAACTTAGATTTTAATAATTTATATAAGCAGTACATATTCATACAACATAATGAAATATCCAGAGGAGCGGGAGGGTAACGGCTAGTAAAATTATTCTTTTATATACAATAGCTGTATATTTGAAATGTGAAGATCAGGAATTCCCAACCGAGTCCAGAGGGATCCCCAAGTTGTCATATTAACAGGGTAAAGGTGAATAAAAAGTCCACGGCAGACATTTAAAATGTAGAAAGTTGGATCAAAATATTGAGAAAACACACTTTTAGGGGAGTTTCGATTTCCTTCCTTCTATGATCCTGCTCTCTATTGTTCTATAAACAAAGCTGTCAAGTACTTTAATTTTGGAATGAACAGGCGGAAAAACTTGAAAGATCGGTAACGAAATCTAAACATTACATTGACTGGGTAGCCACTAAAGACATAATATTCTAATAATTTTTAAGAGAATAATAATTTTTGAAACAGAGAATGGGGAAAAAAACATTCAGAATTATAATATCAGCAAACATCAAAAAATTTTAGGGAACATATCCCAATTGAAATAACACCTAATTGGACTAAAAACAGAAGAGAGGAGTTACTAAACATTCACTCATTGGCACATCGATAACTCCAGGGTTTTTGCATCAATATCAGCTGACTGAATTATCCGCAAACGAATAACATTTCTCATAGAAATAACTTGTGGAATATATTCAAGACAGATCTATGTTACAATAACATTTTAGCAGAACTTTTGGAACATGCAACTAATGCTAAAACTATTTAAAGCTTTCTTGCAGAGGATGAAATTCTTTGAAAAGAAACAAATGTTTCATATTTGTATGTATATTTCCCTTCTCAAAGCGAAAAACATATTCATTTCATGGGGGAAACATATTTCATTCTTTTGTTGCTTCATCCCCCCCCCTTAAAAAACCATGTAATTGTAACCGTATGTACTTTGTCAAAAGAAGAAAAAAAATTAAATTTTCAGAGTTATTTTTTTTTTATGTTTCAATAATTCATCAAGCGCAGGATGGCCGGCAGCAAAGAAATTTAACTGCATTCCAGACTGAAAAAAAGACATCAATATGTTTATATAATCCGCTCAATATCAATAATTCTAAAACCAAAAATCGATAGGAATTTTAATCGCTGAGAAAGGAGTTGGTCAAATTTTTTTAAGAGAAATCAATTAAATTTTTACAGCCATTTCAACTATTGTTGCATTTATGCTTTAAAGTAATGGGTTAGGGGAAAAGCAAATATGTCATTCTTATTGACAGCTTGTCCGTTCTGAAGAGTCTCCAAAATATCCGAATATGGCAAGAAGTGTTGACAGATATCTAAAACTGTATAAATTTTTTGATAGAAAAACTGTAACATTAAAGACCCTACAGCAAGGTTAATCATCTGGCACTAGCATGATATTTCCCAACACGAAGTAAATCACATTTTAACGCACATTTTAACACATGCTGTAAAAAGTTCCTGGTAAAATCTAATCTTACTGTGTTGTTATCAAACATCACCATTCCTTGAAGTACTCTGTAAAAATGGAACTTTTATTAAAGTCTTGTAATGAATGTATAGAACAGTTTACCCACTCTTTCAAGAGGCAAGAAAAAGCTCGCATGATACAAATAGCAAGCTGGTTAGTGCCTCGTTATCCACAAGCAGAGGCCATGATGGCTTTGGGGACTTTTCTTTTTTGCTAAACGTACCAACAATGGATAAAAAAAATATTTGCCCAGTGCATACATAACTTATAGATGAAAACAAAGTAAAGAAAAATTCTTGGAATGTTATGTCAAACAGGTAGAGAAACTCACATTATAAATGTTGAGTATTCTCTAGAAAATCCTCATCCAAAATCCTAAAGATTGAGTATTCTCCAGAAACTCCTCATCCAAAATCCTTAAGATTGGAGTTTAAAGCTCGGAAGAGCTAGGTAATCCACCCCCCCCCCCCATCAACGATTCAATGTAAATCGATAGTTATTGCAGCATAACTTATTTTGCGTTGTAAATATTTGAATTTATTTTTTTTTATTGAATTTAGTATTAAATTATCTTTAAAATGCTATAAAAAAATTTGCATTTTGTGCAGCGTAAGATTTTCTATAAGGATACAAACTTGAGAAACATAATTTTAAAAAAATGTCCACAATTTTAGCCATCACTGTATATTAAGTTGGGGAACAAGTTCATGGCGGGTTTATCAGACTTTTATTTAAACAAAAATCAATAGTTATAAAAATAAATTAATCAATTATGTATTCGCCGTTGCTAGTTATGGCCTTCCCCCATCTCTCGACCTCTTTGTCAATGCCTTTCCGCCAAAAATCGCCCGGTCTGGTATAGAAGAAAGTTGTTGAGTCAGCTTTTCAGGTCTTCAACATTGTCAAATTTTCCACCGACAGGGAGCGGAAAAGATGGTAATCCGTCGGTGCAAGGTCCGGAGAGTACGGTGGATGTGGAAGGACCTCCCATTTGAACTTTTGGAGTGCGGCTTTGACGACTTGTGCAACAAGGGGGCTAGCGTTGTCGTGAAGGGGTATGCCTTGGCCTTGTCGATGGGGTCTTTTCAGGTGTGAATAGCCTCTTCCACGCGGTGTAGCTGGGCTATGTAGAGCAACTTATTGGCCGTGGCAATTCTTTTGAGCATTTCTCAGTGCACCATGCCTCCCCCCCCCAGTCCCACAAAAAGCAGATTATAGTTTTCTTTGGGTGGGGGCCAGGTTTGAGTCTCGGCTTTCTCGTATCTCCTGGAGCCACCCACTTTTTTTCCTTTCATATTTATGTATATGCAACATTTCTTATCTCCCGCGACGATTCGGTACAAAAAGCGCTGTTTATGATCGTGTGTTGCTCGATAGCGGGCTAGGTGTTTGAGAAGCAATTTGAAGGCTATTTTCACATTGTTGTTTTCGTTAAGCTCGTGAGGCACCCAGGCTCCCAATTTTTCGACAAATCCCATTGAATGAAGATGATTGAGAATCGTTTTATGATCACGGTTTTTTTTAACACCAATTCACGATTTGTCTGTTGACCGTTCTTCTTCAAAAGTGCTTGCAGACGCTCTTCGTCGAATTCAGAAGGTCTTCCGCTGCGGGCGTGTCGTCGACGTCAAAATCGCCCTTTTTGAACTTCGCAAACCATTTCCGTGATGTAGACTCGCCTATGATGCCTTCTCCGTATACATCGCAAATGTCCCTAGCTACTTTAGCAGCTTTTTGGCTCCGATGAAAAGCGAAGAAGAGCAGGTGTCGAAAATGTTGCTTTTTACCTCCCGGACATTCCATTTCTAAACCTCAAAAGTAATAAAAAATTAAATTACCCAAAAAGACGATTAGCAAAGTTTGGTAGAGCAGAAAGAGGTATATCAAACGATTATACACTTTGTCAAACAGCAAAAAAATCATGGCAACAAAAAGAAAATATAAAAATGCTACGAACTTATTCCCCAACCTAATATATATGTAAAATATAGATTTGTATAGGGAGGCATGATCAACGGATTTAAAGAGAAATTCCATGTCGTTTATGTATATGAGCCGTGTCGGTTTTTGAGTTAGTTGATAGTCAAAAAACAATGGTTTGCAACGTTTCGTAGAAATCTTTGTTCCTTTTGGAAATTGATAAACCTGCGACAACAAAATTAATTGAATCGAAAAGGCAAAAAACGTAAATCTCATTCACACTCGAACACTCATATTAAGGTTTCGCTCCAAATGGATTCGTTTGTTTTCACTTTAAATCGAATCTTGCTTTCAATGTTTGAAGCAGCTTTCTGTTGTAGAAGAGGGGGAGGGGATGTGTTGAGATGACATTTAAATCTACACTGACCACTTGAAACAATTAGAAAATATCAATGCCGGTTATATACAACTTTATCACTACAAGAAGAATTGGGTGAATTGGAGAATTTGGTAGATAAAATCAAATTTCAAACAAATAATTTTGCTTAGTTATGGAATTGAAAAAAATTGTCAAATTAACCCAGAACACCGAACCGTTATTTTTAACTTTTCCTAGTTCTTGATTGAAGCAGGATTTAGTCATGTTAACATTTTGCAATGAAAAACTTAAATTTATCAAGTATTAAAGAATGTGGTGATTTACATGAACATTAAATAATAATTTAACAAGTTACAGTAAAAATATAATAGAAAAGCATCAAGCGCAAACATCGAATTGATTTTTTTTAAAATTACATAATTACCTATTATTTATTTTTGAGAAATTGTTTAACAAAACATATTTATAATCATTGTGTTGATTATAATGATTATACGATAAAAAAATTTCAGGCCAAATACTAAAATGAAAAATTGTATTAAAATACATCAAGCATACCGATCACATTTAGTGAAATCGAACTATTGTGCAATTGGAATGTGTTTCTGAAATATTTTTTACGTTTATAAAATTGAAAAAGAGAAAATAGCATAAACCCACAACAACCTAGTTTTCTAATTATCTGTTCATATTTAGTCAAATTGTTATATTAAAGTTATAATGTACAATTAATAACATTATGATTTTATACCCAGTAAAAAAAGCAAGACACTGAGATTTTGTTAACTTTTGCAGTTAAATTTTATTCTATTAAATTAATATTACTTCTCTAAAAGCAGTTTCCCATGATAGATACGAAAAATTAATCTTTCACTTCTATATTCAAAAAAATCTTTTTGAATTAACCTTTGAATTTATTCAATTCAAAGGTCGTAAAAAAAGTAGGATACTTGTGAAGATTCGATGTTGCGTTCATCCATAGCCCACAATATAAGGTATGATAAAGTAATTGCATTATTTCTTCCGTCTTAATATATATTTGTTCCGTAGATGCAAAAAGGAATAAATACCCTTGAAAGACTTTCAAGAAAAGCAAACTTTAGCCCATTAAAATGAGATTGCTCGTCCACTTAAAATGAGTGACAATGCGATTTTTAGCTTTACACGAAATTCAGACAGTCATGCATCCAAAAAGACAGGACAACCAAAAGCACCGATTCCTCGAAATGAAGGGAAAATTTTCCTGAAGCAAAAAATCAAAATACAAGCAGAACAACTAACGTGTCTCATGACAAACTATATACAACAGCATAAAATGTCCAAAACTTTCCAGTTCAAAAAGAGAAAACATTATTCAAGGTGGTCATAAACACAAATAGCCAGACAACTGGATTGGGCGAAAGAACACGTCATGAACCCCTAAATAAAATTGTCATATTCTCAACTGAAAAAAAATATATAATTTTGATGGTCTCGAGATGTTTATCAATACCACTGTCATAATCTTCAAAATTACGAACAGTTTTACTCAACTCGCCCAATGAGAGGAGGAAGCTCGATAATGCGTTGGGTATAGAGGAAGAACTATATATAGTTTAGTGTTCTTAAATGGTAAGCATAAGATTATATACAAGTGTTGGGACCTGAGCCTCTTCCTTATGCGTCACAATTAGAATCTTCATACAGTAATGCTGTGAAAAATTGGTCAGGTTCAAAAAATATTAGAGTTAAGCATAACTACACTCGCTTCCAAAAGTTAAGCACGGAGAGGAAAATGCTAATTTCCGGAAGCCAATCAGAATTGGAGAGGATGCAATTCGCTGCAGAGGTAGATGGAAGTATGCAAATATGTTAGATAACAGCCAATCGTGCTTTCATGTCAAGAAATATGCAAAAAGGGCAGTCTTATATAAGAAGCCAGCTTTATGAAGGGTTACAGAAGTTGATTTTAAGAGCTGATAGAAGGTGTTTAAAACTTTCGTACAATTTGTTTTCAAGACACACGCGTTTCTATGACTTCCAGAAAACGAATGGAAAATTCTGAGCGCTGGCGTGCTGTGGGGCGCATTGAAGCAGGACAGTCGATCACAGATGTTGCTCTTTTCTTCGGCGTTCATCATTCTGTAATTTCACGTTTATGGAAACAATTCCAAACCACACAGACAGTTGCCCGAAGGCCCGTAGGCGGTCGCCCAAGGGTTACAACCCCCGTAGAAGATCGATATATTCCTATTGTAGCCAAGCGGAATCGCAGAGCGACCTCCACACGTGTGACATCTATGGTTACAGCATCCATTGGTAAGGCTATATCTGCAGCTACTGTACGCCGAAGATTACATATGAATGGACTGTACGCCCGGGTACCTCGAGTTTGTGTTCCTCTATCCGTCCAATCAAGAGGGGCACGATTAAAGTGGTGCCGGGAATATGGCAATTGGACTGTGTCTGACTGGGGCAATGTCATGTTTACTGATGAGTCAAGATTTTCTCTGGAGCCAGATGACAAGCGTGTAAGGATAAGGCGTAAACAAGGAACACGCAATCAGCCCCAAAACATCACGCATTCCGAGGTGGAAGCATTATGGTGTGGGCAGGGATTTCATTAGGATACCGCACCGACCTGCAGATCTTTAAACGGGGTTCTGTGACGGCTGTCCGGTATCGAGATGAAGTCCTAGAACCCATTGTGAGATTGTACGCTGCAGCAGTTGGCCTTACTTTTGTTTTAATGGACGATAACGCACGTCCCCATAGAGCTGACATCGTCGATGACTACCTGAAGAGTGAAGGGATTGCGCGTATGGAGTGGCCAGCATATTCGCCCGACCTTAATCCCATTTAAAATCTTTGGGATGCTTTCGGCCGTGCTGTATCTTCACGTTTCCCACCTCCAGCCACTCTTATTGAGCTGGAAACTTGTTCTACAAGAAGAATGGCGATTGCTTAATTCTGCGGTGGTTGACCACCTAATTGAAAGCATGGTCAGAAGGTGTAAACTTTGCATACAGATGAGGGGGAATCACATACCCTATTAATGTCTTTTTTCATTTTATGCTGTTTATTTTCACTTTATACATAATTCTGTTTAGGTCTCCAGTATGACATTATCTGATAACTTACAAAAATTTAATATTAATTTCATTTCTGTATAGAATTATTGATTTTGTTTTATGTATAAATATATATGCTACTTTACTGCCAAATTTTGTGTCAATCAAAACAGTATTTTTTTTTTTTTTTTTTTTTTTTTTTGCATTTTACATCTTTGTGCTTAACTTTCGGAAGTGAGTGTATATAATCAAGCGCAGCTATGGCCAGTCAAAAGAGCCCCGATGTAAATCTTGAAGGAAATATATAGGCAATGCTCATTCGACGGAAATTCATTGAAAGAAAGCAGTAGGAATCCATCCTTGAGCTTAAGAGTGCACTCATTCACGTTTGAGACCATTTCTGTCAAAATAAAATCCAATTACTGTTAGAGATTCGATGCCAAATAAGATTTTTGAATCGATTCGAGCAAAGGGAAAGAAAATTTGTAATCAAGTTGTTTCTCCCTGTATGAATATATATATGAACTAAAGTTTCTTTTTCTTTCTTTTTTTTAAAGCATTTCAATACAAAGAGTAAAAATAACTTTAAAAAATGTGTTAAACATAAAAATTCTTATTTCAACTGTCGATGCCGAATCAGAACTGATTGATTTACAATGTAATAATGAATTAAAACACATTTTTGAAAACTCAGAATCAAAAATAGATATTTATAACATTTGTCCCCCCCCCCCTACCCAAATCCCAATTTGAGAGATCTGGCACAAAAGCTATTAGATCTTTTGGTTCAATTTACAGCCGCAGAACTTTCTTTTTTTCCTTCCCGAAAAAAAATTAATAAAAAATAAAAAGCGCTCAAACTTAACGGATGAAAACCTGCAACGACCATTACGATGTGCAAATACACTTGTAAGATTGACTTGCAAAAACTGAAAGAAAGAGCAGAGAGAAACAAATACCTGAATAATTCTCACACACACAATAAACTAAACGTTATTTGATCGTTGCATTATTATTATATTATCTATGTTTGTACGCGTGAAAAATAATGAAAACAATAATTCATTCTATTTTGAATTTTCAATCTAATAAATGTTTGTACTGGGTTAAAATCTCTAATATAAAGATATATATTTCATATGCGCTAGCGGGATTATAATGTTTTTCCGAAGTTGCCCGCAAAGTCATTTGGGTTGGCCACCCCTAATCTAGCTAACAAGAGTTTTAACGCTAAACTATTTCCAAAGAAACTCAATAGGACAATAGTTATATAAGAAAATATTCCAATATTTAAAAAAAAAAGTATAAATTTTTTCATATTGACGATCCACAATCTAATTTATTAAAATAATTTAATTTGATAAATATATATACACAAAATAAATTCTACTATTGTTTAGATTACGATTATTCCATAAATTTAAAAACATAAGTATCATAAATACATCATGTAGCGCATTTTGAAATTTTGATGCCAAATCACCAAGATCACAAATTTCATTTGTCTGGCTCAGACTGAAGTTAATTTTCTCTCATAATATGCATTTACCGGCATACTTTCTTAAACATTTTATCCACAGACAAATTTTAGCATTTTGCAAAACCAACCAATTACTAATCATCCTTATAATAGTGACGTGTTACTTTTCCCGTGTTCAAGACCTTCAATTTGGATATAATCCAAGACAATTTTTTATATCTTCAGGTATACAGTCAACTTTTTTTAGAAAAGAAGACACACAGTTCATCTAGTTTTTCTCATAATATTTTGGGGGGCGGGGGGGTTCTATTACCTTCCACATATTTATTTCGTTGCTTTGCTAATTTTTTTTAAAAACTAATCCTTCAAATTTTTTTTTTTATTTCTAATGGACAGCGGATTGGTGTTTTACCATTGCAGACGTAGTACATTCTCCGGAAGCTGGTATCTCTTTTTAATGCGGCCCCATATAGGCGTATACCAATCGCCGCAAGTAATTTTGACGCCCAGTTTCCTCCTTAGAGGGAGGCACCTGAGCTCTGACGATGCAAATCTGTACAAGGATTTAATTTTGCCGAGAGCACCCAAGCCAAAAAGACACTCTAGGGATCTTTTACATCTATGACATGGCCGCTATCGATTTTCTGCATCATGAAAATCCACTGACTTGGGCCGGGGTCGAACCCGCAACCATAGGTGCAGAAGGCCAGCGACAAACCAACCACGCCACCCAGCCGGCAATCCTTCAAATATTAATGGAGTAAAAATTAATTTCATTAAAAATAATTTTAAAACAAAACTAAAGATCGGAAATACAAAAAAAATTGTGCAATTGAAAACGAACTTAAAAAACGCATTCACAAAATATTGATATTGTATAACCTTGCCTTCAAATTGCTTGCTGGAAATTTTAATTCTAGGAGTTTCACAGCCAACATTCTAAAAATCTCCTAAAAAGTGGAGAACGAAAAGTTTTGTAAATATTAAATTTGAAAAGGAGGAAATGATCTTCTAAAACTAACACACAAGTCTAAGGAAAAATACATTAAAAGATACGGTTTTGATAAGCTATAAATATATTTAAAATCTTAAAAAAGAGAGCTCAGCCATTTGTAACGTTATTATTTACAAAGGCTTCATTTGTAATTTCGCATCACCAGTGGCAATGGCAGTGTGACAGACAATCGAATGAAAGCGCATCATCCATTCGAGACTGTGCGTTTTGAATGAAGGGGAAAAAAAGCATTTCTTTTGAATGGCAAAACTCTCATTAGCGAAAGGCGAAGAAAGACTTCATTAAAAAGATGCCTCATTAAAAAAGTAACTTCCCTTTAACCTCTTACCTATGGGCAGAAACTGTTCGTCCAGTTTTCGAAAGTAAAACGCAAAACAAAAATTTCCACAAGCCATCCTCACTTACTGCAGAGATCAGATACCAGCAGGTATATTTTCCCGAATACTAAGGAAAAGGAAAATAATTTTAAGTCATCAGGTTGGAGCTCTTCTTAAGAACATTTTGTTCGGATCTGTTTTAGTATGCAATGTGGAAGCAGAGGATACCGCCGCGGCTTTTTTTAAAATGATTGCATTCACTTGGCATCTCATAAAAGGTTGCTATTAAAATGAGCTAAAAAAATTAGTCGTAGTTTTATTCAATTTATTTATTGTGCTAATTTCATATATAATGCTGGCAGCACATATCATTTTAGAATCAATTTAATGAGACTAATGTACCCTTGTCACACTTTTCTACAATTTTTTTTCAATCAGGAGTGAGATTGTATGTTCAAATTCTTATCGCAGCCTGTAAGCTGAAATTAGCCAACTTGCATCTATGTTTACTCTTGTTGATCTTCATGCAAGGAAAACTCTGCTCACAAAAATATGTTGACCCAAATATAGAGAACATTTTTAGTCTTTTTGTAGTCTTGGCTCCTGCTTCAGAATTATCACAAATATGTGTTCTAAAGCAAAAATAACCGAATCTCTTTTGAGTGTTATGAAAAGACAATGTTCATCAACAAAAGCTCTTAGAATAACGGCTTCATTGCTTCGACAATTATGAACAACATATCTTCTTTCTTTGAAAATGCCAAAAAATGAGATTTTTGCAGCAAAAAACTTATTTGAAGTAAAGAAAACAATTGTATTCAAAATCGAGAATCGTGGACTGGATGCAAGATTCCTTCTTGCTGCCACGCGATTGTTACCTTCTGGACAGAAATTCGGTAAAAAGAAGAGAGAGAGAATCGATCCAAAAAATTAACTTTGAATGGATAGTGTGTAGGAGAAATCCTATATTAACGGGATACGATCAATTCCGAAAGTTATTTTTAGATTCTTTCAAGAAGAAAGGGCTAGCGAAAGGAATTGTAAAAATGAGTGGCTCCGTAGGTGGATGAAGGTAAAAGAGCAATGCTGTGCTTCCACATCAAACAAACGCACATTTACAGGGAAATGGGAGGGCACCTGTGGAATGACTCTTTATCAGAAGCAGCAGCAGAGTTGATAATTAGAAAACGAAATGAAAAGTTTTCGACGGCGTCATGAACGCGACGCTAACGAGGATCTACGGTACATCCATGTCGTCGTTTCGAATCGTTGCACTCCGGAATGCCGCAATGTCGCTTCAGTGCCGACGCCCCGCGACTGCTCTACCGGAATGAAACGTCACATTTTCGAGGGAAGCACAATCATCCATCTTAATGGGGAGAACTCAACACAATCCAAAATGCTCTGGAAAGAAGCGAGTCATGCGGAAGACCAAACATGTCTCCACAGTATATGAATTCCTTTAATATATCAACTAGACACCCACTAATTTTTTCAACTAAACGAACGTATTCAAATGTCGAGGGCAACATAAAGCAGTAGACGCTTTTTTTATTATTATTTTGTCTTAACCAAAATAAATTACGAAAACTGTGCTTATTTTGCACTGAGTCTTAAATTATTTCCTTTTTGGCGGAATTATAATCCGAAACCACGCTCTGTGGAACACAACCAATAACTCCCAACTGTTTATTAACGTGTCCCATATCTATATACCATCTATACCAACTACATTTAATATAAAACTCAAAAGTACGTATCCACTGCTACACGGCAAAACTATAAGTGATTGAATTTAAAAGGAAAAAACTACGTGTTTTTAAGGCTGTTTTCGGTCAATGTTAAATGATAGGGATCAAACGGGAAGCACATTTGCCGGCAGAAAAAAGCTACAATAATAATAAAAATTTCTATGGCTATAAAAAAAATTGTTTAGAGGATAGTGTTCTTTGAATTTTGATTTTTAAAAAAAATACGCAGTTTTCAGCATTATTGCAAAATGAAATTTGAGTTTTCTATGTTAAAGTATAGGAAGTGAAAACGCACAGCACATTTTAATAGAAAAAAATTGATTTTTTCGAGTAGAATTAAATAGTATATTAGAAAACATGCTTCCCTCTTTTGACTAGTGTAGCCAGAATTAAGTTTTATGTTTTTATTAATGAATTATTTTAAATTTTAAGTTCATTCTGAATTATTTTTGGCGTAGTTAGGACTATCTCAAAGAGATGGCACCACCATCGTTTTGTAACACGAATATTTCTTGGCTACGAATACTTAATTTTGGCGATAGCTTTCTGAAATATTGTCGCCAGCTGAAATGATGGTAACCAGCAAGTTGTGACAAATAGTGTGGACAATAAAGAAGATTTATGATGTACACAGAGATTTAACATCTCAAACCTGATGAACTTTCCCATTTAGGAATGTTTTCAATATTTCCAGCATGTGTGCTTTAAAAATTTAAATTATATAGATAATTTATAATTATGCTACTTAGATTTTTTTTTTTTTTGCTTTTTTTTTTTTTTTTTTTTTGCCTGTTATTAATGAAATGCATATAAAAATATTTAAATTCTGTGAAGCGACTGAATGAAAAATTGAAAGTATACTTATTTTATACTTGACACATACACAGAAAGCTGTGAATTGACTAGAGAACACAGATTACTACTCCTTGAAGCTCGCAATTTAAAATTTTAATATAATTATTGTAATGCAATTATAATATTCTTAACAAACAAAAATTTTTTTTTCCATCGAATAGCTTTTATATTTAACGTGCAATTTTACCATTAAACCATTGGAACAATCATTAAAAAAATCTTGTTTTTTAATTAAATTACCAGAAACTTATTTTTTTTAATTACTTTTCTCCAATTCTAAGCCGTACCCCAAATTCTCTCTCTCTCAACCAGTTTTTGTGGGGAAAAAACTAAGAATAGTGTTAAATATGTTATCGACATATGATAAATTTACGAAATAAACTGTGTTTGTGGTAGCCTAGTGGTCAAGGTAACGGACTCGTGGCTGGCGTTTCATGAGTTCGAGCCTAGTACCGCTCAAGACCTGCCGTGTAGGGAAGCGATGCACGAGTGAGTGAATAATAACGTCGCACTATTCAGCTACGCGAATGGTTTTTGGCGGCGGACCTCGTAAATTTGAGCTGTGGTCAAGTGACGAGGACGACACCTGAGTTTCCCCCTCTCCTAACTAAGAGGGAGGTCCTAACACCAACGGGAGGACGTTTGAGCTCTCGACAGATTTAACGTGCATCGCTCCCCTACACGGCGGGTATTTAGTGATACTGGGCTCGAACTCGTGACATGCCAGCCACGATCCGTTATACTGTTATTTACTATTAATTTTTAAATATTTCTCTGAAAGTTCTTATTTTTATTACACTTCGCTATCTTTAAAACGCATTCGCACTATAATATCTTAACAATTTAATATAAATAAAAAATTTATTTATTCTTGTAATTCGATAATCGTGAAAAAACAGAAAACTTCCGTAAAAAAAAAAAAGGGGGGGGGGAGAACGCTAGCACACGTGCAAGATATTTAACATTTAAAATAGCGTTTTAAATTACATTTGTAATTTTTAAAAGCATTTATTTACTTATTTGTTTGCACCCTTTATCTGTTCTAAGAGGGGGATGTGTCCAATCTCTAGGTGGTGATGGCTCTAGCCACGAAATATTATGTGTCCGCTCTAACCACGTCCTCTTTACCCCACATCACCGAAGAAGGAAATGGTATGAAGAGACAGTAGATGTTATTTTTAACAATCATTGAAACAAATTAAGAAAATTTATTATTTAGAAAAGAGAAATCACTCCCCCCCCCCCACACCTCAATACTGAAAAAGCAAATCCAAATGGAATCCAGCGTAATCTTATGAATTATAATTGAAATTATAATAATTTAATTACAATTGATAAACTTTCCCTTTAGGATTACTACTTCGTTTTAACACACGAATATTATTGATTTTCATAAATTATATATAAGTGCATTTTATTAGAACATGTAAGAACAAAAATTATTTAACGTAGATAAAATTTTCGATTCTGTATTTGAAACAATAGTCCTTTCACATACTTATTATTTTTTTAGAAAAAGGAGCAGATAAAATGCATATCTAAGAAGTTTACTTTCTACTTTGTAGAATCGGTGAATAAATAAGAATTATTCGACAAAAAATGTTTTGTACAAGTATATCAGTGAAAAAAGTAACCAACGTTTTTTTACTATTTTGATACTTTTTTTGATTGATGATTGTTATGCATCTTCCAAAACTAATAAGATTGGAAATTTTTGAAACATGTTAGGAATATTATTTATTTGTGTGTGTGTGTGAGAGAGAGAAGGGGATAAAAGAATAAAAACAAAATTCTCCCCAAAAGACACCATACTCACCAATTACATGGAATTTATTTTTACATGGCATAAATTTATTTGTAAATTATATGCCAGCTTAATTCTGGAAAATAAACCATATAATTTTCTATGGTACTATATTTATTCGTTAAGAGTAAAATTGCTTCATACTGTTAGTCCTTTCTTAATACAACAGATTGAAACATAAAACTTAATTTTTCACTACTGTATATCTACCTTTTCTCCTGTTTCGTTTTCCTCAGCATTTATATAGTGCAGTGGCCTTCAAACTGTGTTCCACGGAACCCTGGGGCTCTCAAGGTTACCCGTCACAATAAACAATCGAAAAGGAGATTATAAATGTATATGTAAAATGGATTGAAGTTTGTATAACTACAAGTATCTTTTATAAAAAGCTCATTTCATCATTAAAATTTAAAATTCTATTTGTACTCTGTTTGTTCTATTTGTAAATCTGTCGAGAGCTTAAATGCTCTCCCGTTGGTGTGATGTGGTAGTTAGGAGAGGGCATACTAGCTCAGGTGTCGTCCTCGTCACTTGACCATGGTTCAAAATTACGAAGTCCGTCGTCAAAAGCCCTCAGTGCGACGTTAATGTTCACTCACTCATTTTACGAAACAAAAAAAGGTGAATTAATAAGAAATGAACAATTATTTTATTTTACCAGTATTAAAAACTTTTAAAAATAAACGAAATCTATATCTCTTCTATTCGATAATATCTTGTTCAATTTTTCTATCCGATGAATTTTTCCGTCTTCGATTCTTTTCCGTCTTGCAACCAATTTTTAGTAGCATAAACATCGGAATAAAAAGGTGCGTCTTAGATTCGAATAAATATGGCAATATCGCGATTTCAAAGTCGCTGTATCTTTAAATATGCTTTTTTTTCTATTCAATATTACTGTCTGCAGTGCCTGTTTAGGCTCATTTCGATACCTGGGAGCAGAAGTTCCACATGTGCTCTTGCCTCTGGAGAAGCGAAATTTATAATTAGAAAACCTGTTTAAGTCCAGCCTATCCGGGCCCTTCCCGGCCAGGGCGCCCGCCCCAAGTGCCCAATGGATAAACCGACACACTGACTGGTATTTTCTATCATTGAACATTTTCAATTCCCTGGTCAAGTCTGACTAAATCTATACAAATAAATAAAATTGAAGTGTCTGTTTGTAATTTCAAATTAGCAGCTTTTTACTTAATGCACACGGAGAAAAAAGAAATACTCAAAAATGACTACATGGACTTACTCAGTTTGAAATGAGTTTGTTTATATCAGATTTGAACGCATGCCTTTACAAATATGAGACATTACATATACTCAAAATTTCAAAAAATGGTTAATTAACACTATCAAACAAATTAAAAAGATATTCAGGATTAAAAAAGTTTTTTTAATATACTGGCTACATATTTTAAAGATTGGGGTTCAACAACAAATTTAGTTCTCATAAATCTTCCGAACTATTTTTCGTTTCTACCACGCTACCCGCGGACGAACACATGAGTACTAGATTGTTTTGATTTTGTAAGGCTTTTATAGGAATTTAGCGAAAAAATGTGATTATCTGCCTTTTTTTGGCGGATTACTTAAAAAAACAAATTTAAGAGGTATGTGGCTACGTTTGGAGCATTTTATTGAAACATAAATTTTCAACTAAAAAAACACTTTTTTCTTTAAAAAGGGTGTGCATAGAACTAGGAATTAAGGTTCAAGTGTAGTATAAATACTTGGCGATGTCAAATTTTTTTGGTGACCAAAATCGATCGCCAAGCTACTTCACTTAGCGATAGGTTTCCCGAAGCCAGAATGAATTCGTTATCTAACCAATATTATCTATATAAAAATCGAAAGGGCCCTCTCCCCTATACTACACTTGAGTCAGGAATTAAAATACAATTCCACAAAATTTTAAATTATTTTGGATAGATTGGGAATTTTTAGTTAAAAATTGCAGTTACAGTAAACCTTGTATTGAAAATTCTAATTAATATATTCAAATAATATTAAAACTGCTCACAAATAACATCATTATCTGTGCCTAAAGCGATAAGATTTACATTATTTTTTTGAAATTGGTCAATTTTTTAAAAAAAAAGCATGTTTTTTCTCACAAATTGTATGTGCAATAAAATGCATAAATACATACACAGAGATTATAGTCTATAATACAAATAAAATAAAATAAAAGTTTTCTTAAAATGTTAATTCAATGTCTTAAAAAGAAATCCATTTGTGAACTTTACCGTGAAGCCAAAAAACATAGTTTCTCAGACAATGCTTTTAAAGATTTAAATACAATATGAAAAATGTTCTACTAGTTGTACATTTCTTAAATTCACCATATTTATAGCTCAGACTCTTTAGCTTCATGTTTAACTAATTTTCAACCCTTTTGCTGTTTTCTGGAGAGTTTTATAGATTATAAAAATTGTCGAGTTTAGTAAAATTTTCATGAAAAATTGCAATTAGGATCTTTTACACAAAAATTCTAATGAATGTATTCAAATAATATTTATACAGTACATAAATAATGGAACATCTTTATATATTAGGAATTAAAAGATATGTATTACTTTTAAAAGTTTTTTAAATATGCCAAATTTTATGCAAAAACTCGATTTTTAACAAAATTAATGATATTTTTTACATTTAAATGCAATGAAGTACATAAATACAGTGAACCCCAAAAGTGTTCGTACACTTGCAGTTTCCTATAAAATTTAATGATTTCGACTAATAAAAATTAATGTAATTTTTATTAGTTGTAAATTGTAATTTTTTTATGATATCTGCAACTTGTTCTTAATGGAATGACATAATTATTTTTTTAAAAATAGCATAAATATTATTTTTAAAAATTAATAATCAAAAAGCTCCTGAAAAATTACGCCACTAAAGTCTTAGAACACTTAACAAAAATCTCAACATAGCTTTAAATATTGTATTTCTTTCTTAATTTAGAACTTAATAGGCTATCTTTTAGTGTCCACAACAACTTTTGGACATCTTGATATAGATTTAATGAGTTTTTGTAATTTCTGCATCGAATTACCTCCATGCTTCTGTGATTATTATTTTTACTTCCCATTATGTGTTTGTCATGTTTTTTTTATTTTAAATCTAGTTCTCCCCAAATATGCTCTGCTGGGCTAAATAAATTGATTGAGGAGGTGTTTTCACAAAATTTTGGGCCAGTTATAAAGACACCAGCGGTGTACATTGAGAGCAGTACGCTTGGCTTCATTCTCCTGTTAAAATATGAAGTCGTGTTCAATATCAAATTTTGGACAGACAATTTAAAATTTCTCTTTAAAATATTTGACTAGAGCTCATGATTCTCAATATCATCAAAAATTACCTAATTCTGTGGCTGATTTACGCCCCCACGCAAGAACACTTCCACTTCCATGGTTCATTCATCCAACTAGATTCTTGTGACTTAAGTTTCAGAAAATTCAAAATTGACAGGAAAGTAATTGGGATGACAGAAAATTCAACATTTTTGGTTCTGATGGGCATATAATAGTTTTAAAGGAAAAAATGAGGCATTTAATCCAGTGAATTTATGTGGAACAAGAGCTCCTCCACCTCCATGATTCAACACAGAGGTGTTCTTGCGGGGGAGGGGGGGGGTGTAAATAGGCTTCAGGAATTAGGTAATTTGGTATTTTTTGATGGTATTGAGAATCATGAGCTCTATTTAAATATTTTAAAGAGAAATTTTAAATTATCCTCTCAAAATTTGGATATTTCAGACGACTTCATTTTTTAACAGGATAATGACGCCAAGCGAACTGCTCTCAATGTACACTGCTGGTGTCTCTATACCTGTACCCAAAAGTTTGAAAACACCTCCTCAATCAATTTATTTAGCCCAGCAGAGCATATTTGGGGAGAACTAGATTTAAAATAAAAAAAACATGACAAACACATAATGGGAAGTAAAAATAATAATCACAGAAGCATGGAGGTAATTCGATGCAGAAATTACAAAAACTCATTAAATCTATATCAAGATGTCCAAAAGTTGTTGTGGACACTAAAAGATATCCTACTAAGTTCTAAATTAAGAAAGAAATATAATATTTAAAGCTATGTTGAGATTTTTGTTAAGTGTTCTAAGACTTTAGTGGCGTAATTTTTCAGGAGCTTTTTGATTATGAAATTTTAAAAATAATAGTTATACAATTTTTAAAAAAATAATTATGTCATTCCACCAAGAACAAGTTACAGATATAAAAAAATTACAATTCCAAAATATTAATTTTTATTAGTCGGAAACAATAAATTTTATAGGAAATTGCAAGTGTACGAACACTTTTTGGGTTCACTGTATATACACAGAGATTAGAGTTTGATTCATAACACAGATAGAACTAAATAATACATGTTCTCAAAATTTAAATTCAATATCTTAAAAATATTTTGTGTAGGGATCAGCATCTGGTTTTGTTAACTCCAATTCCAGTTTACTAATTATGCTATAACTTTGCTTCTAGATATCATAGAAACAAAAATAGAGTGTTTTTGGAATCTTAAATGTATAGTCTTTAAAATAAAAACACAAAAGTAATTTTGAAAATTTTCACCAAAACTGTGAATTTTGGGTAGTCACATATCTTAATGAAATTTACTTGATTCATAATAAGTCACATTGTTGATTTTTTGGGCACTTGCTTATAGGCAAATAATAATTTAAGTATTCCTTTGCTACATTGGAATAGTTTTATTTTCATATTGAACTTTAAAATAGCTTGCATGTCTTGAAAAAGGCAATCCTACAAAATAAATTTTTGTTTTCAATTAGTAATCTTTTTAAGAGACTAATTTCTTGTAGATTTTAAAGAACTTTTTCTAGCTTATTGGTAAACGTATGGAAAATGTCTAAAAGTTCTCATAAAGAAATTATTTCATTACATTTATTTTATGGTTCCTTTATTGTGACTATAGTGTTTTGTTTATTTGGATGAAAATAAATGAAGTATATATATCAGATTCTTTATATTTAACCCAATATAAATATATTTTATGCTTTTACTCATTAAAGAAAGGTAGAGAAAAATGATGTTTTTACCATAAAATCTGGCATATCATGTATACTATCGTATTACATGCACTTATACTTTCAAGTAGCAATTTTTAATTTTTATGTTTATTTGCTGAAAATGTGCACCCCCATTTTCATGAAGAAACCTGAGATGTATGCGAGTCATGCTCTTAAAGTTTGAAAGTCATTTATTCTAAGCTTTAGTAAAAAATAGTATACATCTAGAAGTGCAACCCTTTAAGTTCATAAGGAATGCCATTTCTTTAAATAACCATTATTTTGATCTATATAGAAATCTAATTTTTTTTCCTGTGCTCACATTTTTTAAAGCTCTTATTTTTATACCTGGTATATAACGTGCACGTGCTAAAATTAATCTTATTTTGTGTTAAAAGTGTGCACCATATACACCTGATTTTATGATACATTACCACAATGCTAAATGTTCAAGATAACGCTGCTGGTGCAGTCTCTGATTCATGTGTCGTATGCGCTTGATTGACTAATGTGTTAGCCATGAGCACTCTGTTCAATATGGTTGTACATATGGAAAGGCTCAAAATCAGCCATTTGGGTACAAAACCCTGCATTGCAGGCATGCTGTACAAGAAAAACATAATCTGGTACTTATGTATTATCACAACCCAATTGCGACATTAAGGGAAACAAAGCACCTGTTTGGCCAATCCAGCACCAACAGACAGGAACCTGCTGGAGGGTACTTGTGTATTTTGCGACACCTGACTCTAAATAACTCGCCTGAGCTGGCCCTGATTCTAAGTGTGTGGCAGACTGAATTGGCTGCCAGGTGCTTCATTCTCATAATATCGCCACAGGCTGCAATAGACTCACCATCAATCAGCTAACCTTGTGTTATTAATAGATTTGGGTGTTTGTTGTGATAATACGTACCTTGTCCAGTCTGACGAGCAATACGCAACTCTGAATGTGCCACTGATTTTTA
>BMAO01009630.1:0-18646 GCA_019973975.1 Trichonephila clavata | reverse complement strand
TGTTTCAATTTCATTTTTCTTCTTTTTTTATGGCACAAGGACCAATTTAGATCATAATGCGCCAAGAGAGACAATAAGAACAGTTAAATAAGATTTGCATGCCATAAAGCCTTAGTCGGACAGTCTATATACGCCTTTCTTAGAATCTATAGATTAAAATTAGATATGATGAATAAAACCCTTGATGCTTATGAATTTAAACAAAAGTGAGGAATTGGTGCTATTGTTTAAAATACTGGATATAGTAAAATCAACAGAGTTAAAAAGCCGATTCTAAGATGATTTGAATGTGGACAATCACAGAGTATGTGTTTCACCGATAGCGAGACATTACATATCTCGCAATAGGGTGGTGGTTCACCAAACAGAAGATGCCTATGCGTTAGGCGGGTGTGTCCTAGGCGCAGTCTAGTCCATATCACCTGCTCACGACGGTTGCTTGATGATGGCACAGTTGAAGCAAGAACAAGCATGACGCTATGCAACTTATTTTCAGTTTGTTGGTCCCAGTTTGATTGAGATACACTTTGTAGTTTCTGCCTGAAGCAAGCTTTCAGGTCAGAGTGCAGAATAGGGAACCTTTCTGAAGAGCCTGTCGCTGATCGTGCAGCTGTATCAGCCAGTTCATTTCCAGTTATTCTGGCATGTCCTGGGATCCAACAAAATCTGATATCTTTCTTCTTAAGATGATTAGCCAAAGCATATGTGATGTCCACAAGGATGGGATGAGACGATGAATGTAAAGAGACAATGCTTTGAAGAGCTGACAGGGAGTCTGTGTAAATAATGAACTTTTTACCGCATGATAGTAAAATATGTTCTATAGCTTTTCAACAGTGTAAATGGATGCTGAAATTGGTAGAGCATCTGTAATTACAGTGCTCAGAGAAACTACTGCCGAACCAACATGAGATTCAGACTTTGAGCCATCCGTGAAGATAGGTTCATAGTCGGAAAAAAGCTCTCTGTGTTCCAAGTACAGTGTTCTGTATGTACTCACAGGAGTGCATGCTTTTGAGTAGCATGACAGGGTAAAATCAACCTTAGGATAAATCACTTTCCAAGGGGGCACCTCAGAAATCTTGCACAGAGCAATTCTTCCAATGTTCAGTTTAAGTCATTAATCAGGTCTCTAATTCTAAAGTGAAAAGGTTGCGAGTAAGTTAGGGATGAACGATGACTGTTAAAATCATAAAGGCTAAAATTGAATAAATAGGAGTATGCAGTGTTTGTTTTCATTGATTGGATTTTCATAAAATGGTTCAAACATAAATACTTCCTCCGCAAATTTAATGGAGGTTCGTAGGCTTCAGCATAGAGGGACTCAACCGGTGATGTACGGAAGGCTCCCAGACAAAGTCTTAAGCCTTGATGATGTACTGAATCCAAGATCTTCAAAAGAGATTTGCACGCAGAACTGTAGACCACAGATCCGTAGTCCAGTTTTGATCTAATCAGAGCTCTGTAGAGGCGAAGCAAGGATGTTCAGTCTGCTCCCCAGCGAGTATTTGCTAATACTTTGAGGATGTTTAGGGCCTTAGCACTCCTGATTTTGAGATCTTTTAAATGACGATGGAATCAGAGAGATTGGTCAAATATAAGACATAGAAATTTGAACTCCTTAATAACTTTAATGAGGCTTCTACCAATAAAAAGCTCAGGGTTTGGAAAAACCCCACGCTTTCAACTGAATACAACACTAACCGTTTTTTCTGTTGAAAAAACAAAACTGTTCTGTTCAGCCCATTTAGTGAAGTTGTTAATAGTGGTCTGAATTTGTCGTTCTGCAACATTGAGGAATTTAGACGAGTATGATATTTGTACATCGTCCACATATAGAGAGCCCTGAATCATCTGATTTATATGATGGGTTATATTAATTTTAATAATAAATAAAAGTATGCTTAAAACAGACCCTTGTGGGACACCTTTATCTTGGATAAAAATATTTGAATAAAATGAACGCAGGCGTACCTGGAAAGAACGATGGTTTAAAAATTTTTTGATAAAAACTGGCAAATTCCCTCTGATGTCCATTGCATATAGATCTCTAAGTATGCCGTACCTCCAAGACATGTCATAGGCTTTTTTAATGTCAAAGAAAACAGCGATGTTATACTGTTTTTTTACAAAAGCCTCTCTGGTGGAAGTCTCTAGCTGAATGAGATTGTCTGTGGTCGATCTTGATTTCCGAAATTCACTTTGAAGTGGTGAAAGGAGATTATGTGACTCAAGGTGGAACATCAACCTCGCACTAACTATGCGCTCCATCAGCTTGCTTAAGCAGCTTGTGAGGGCAATAGGGCGGTAATTATTTGCTGATGTTGGATCTTTACCAGGCTTTGGAAACGGTAAAACGTGGGCATGACACCACTGTGTGGGAAAAACTTGGGTTTCCCAGATGCGATTGAACAATAAGAGAAGGGAGAGGATAGAACTTTCGGACATATGCCGATACATAATATAGTGTAGCCCGTCTGGATCTGTTGCTGTGTTACCCGAGCGATGCAGGGCTATGCGAAGTTCAAGGAGTGTTAGCGGGGAGTTGTAGCCTTCTTCGTTTGAAGAGGAAAAATTCAACTTCACCCTCTCTTCTCGACACTTTAGCGCTTAAAATGCGGGGGTATAGTTGTCGCAACCAGACGTTTTAGCGAAGGTCTCGGCAAGAGTGTTGACAATTTCAGGGATGGTATTGATAGAGACTCCATTGCTTACAAGCATGGAGACAGGGCTAGCACTGTATTTTCCACTGAGCTTACAGATTTTGTTCCAAACCTCTTTACTTGAGGTTGAACATGTGATGTTACTTACATATTTTATCCACGATTCCCTTTTACATTGCCGGTGGATTTTCCTGGCACGTGCTCGAGCTTTATTAAAAGCAATCATGTTGTCTGGAGTAGGGTAACGTCAAAACCGATTCCAAGCCTTGTTTTGATTTTTTTTTTTGCCATTTGGCATTCTTCGTTCCACCGTTTGGGGAAACGGGGGAGTCTAGAGGATGGTTGTGAAATTGCATTATTAGCTGCAGATAGGATACAAGATGTTACTAAAGATACTGCTTCATCTATTGAGCCAGAGCTTACCATGTCTTCTGTTATATCTGCTTGGGTCCTGAAAGTTTCCCAGTCGGCCTGATCGAACTTGCACCGTGGTTGGCGAAGAGTCGCACACGCAATTGGTGTAGCGTAAGATATTACCACTGGGAAGTGATCGCTACCTAAGGGGTTTCCAAGAACACTCCATGTTAGATCTAATAGCAATGATGGAGAGCATATGGACAAATCAATGGCGCTATATGATTGGGTTGGAGAATGAAAATAGGTGTTAGAGCCGTCGTTTCACAAGGTGAGGTCAAGTTCTGTAAGAAGCTTTTCGACGACTTTTCCTCTAGAATTCACATCTTGGCAGCCCCATAGCAAATGATGAGCATTGAAGTCACCCAAAAGGATGAATGGTGATGGGAGTTGATCCATAAGCTCTTGGAGTTCTCTAAAATTCAAGGGCGCATTGGGTGGTAGGTATACATTACAGATTGTAACTGTAGAAAAAATAGAAACCTGTACTGCAACAGCTTGAAGCAACGTGCGAATTAGGACGGGGGAGAAGGGTGTCGCGTGGTTGACGAGTAGAGCCACGCCACCACAAGCTCTTTCACCCATATTGCAGTCCTTCCGAAGAATGGAATATCCTCGTATGTTGGATGTGCATGATGGTTTTAAAAGCGTCTCTTGCAGAGCCACGCACACAGGTAAATGTTCATTCATTAGCGATTTTAAATCCTCTAAGTTTTTCCAGAGACCACGACAATTCCACTGAATTATTTTACTAATACTTCAGCTACGGAGAGCCTTTAGGCTTTTCGGAGTTGTACTTTATTGGTAAATAGCTTTGTCTTGATTTCGCTTTTTTACCGAGAAGCATAACGTCTTCTACTTCTTTGGTGGTTTGAATTTCACCAGATTCTATTCGAGTTGATGGCTTCAGTATTTTGGCAGCTTCCTGGACATTGTCAGTAGCTGGCCATTTGGTAGAACTTTTGTCTATTTCCATCAAAACTTCAGTATCGGAAGGTACTGAGAGGTGCAATGTTTCAGGAGACCGTTTGTCTAGGTTAAAGGACTCTAGGTCCATGAAAGATGTTTCAGGGGGAGATAGAGTTGTTTCTTGTTCAATTAAGTTATTTGTAATGGGTTTTTGAGCTATTGGGGAATCTTTATGAGATTCAGAAGTTAAATTGTCAATGTTTGTTGGTGTTTCTATGTTGCTAATTTCTGTTTGAGTTGCAGTATCTTTTTTTGATTTTGTGTTGGTCATTACTGCATTAGCATAAGAACTGGAAGTTCGAGGTGGTAAGATATTGACCACCCGTTTCTTTGCTTCAGAATACGAAAGGTTTTCAAGTACTTTAATTCTTTGTATTTCTTTTTCTTGCTGCCACTTTGTACAGATTTTGGAATAAGCCCCTTGCAGTTTGCACACTTTCTCCGTTCTGTTGTACATTCTTCGCTGGCATGCTCCGTACTACTGCATTTATTGCAGGTAGCAACGCCGCGACAAGAAGCTGTTCCATGACCGTAACTTTGACAGCGAAAACATCCGAGAGGGTTAGGGATGTAAGGTCTTATTTTAATGTTTAAGTAACCAATTAATATGTTTTCTGGTAATGTATGTTTAGAAAATGTGAGTATAAATAATGGAGAAGTTACAGTTTTACCATCTTTTATGGAAGTTATTCTTTTGACAGCCTCCACTCTCCCCCCCCCCTTGAGAAGCTAGCTCTTCTTCAATTTCAGAATCGGGTAAAGGTATCAGATCTGGGCAGTAAATCCCTCCTTTGGATGAATTGAGTGTTTTGTGAGGAGTAGCAGTAATAGAAATGTTTGAAAGATTTGTGCATTGTAGGAGATTATTTTATTGTGCTTGTGTTGATGTTTCTATCAGTAAATCACCGGATGGTAATTTTTTTTATAGATTTCACAGAACCAGCTGAACTTTGTACAGCTTTAGAGGTAAGAAAAGGTGAAGCATTGGAAAGTTTCCTGTACTCAGTTGCATAAAGAACAATAAATTCGGGAAAAGATTCGGAGCAAGTTTGAGAGTTGGTGGGCTGACCACCATGTGTTGGGCATGTTGGGTTGGGGATTTTAAAGAATGCGTTTTTATCTTTTTCCTTATTTTTTTGTATTTTAATTTTGTTTTTGAGAAAGGAGGAGGAGAATCCCTTCTGATTTTCAGAGAACCAGTTTGGCGAGGCTAGCCCCAGATTCAGCAACCAGCAGTGGCCTCGGGAGAGCCCCCCGCTCAGCAATGCAGGACCCCATTCAGGCACCACCTGGAGCTACAAGGCAGACGAGATTATACACCAGCTGATAGAGCAGCCAGGACATGCTGGTTAGGCTGCCCCGGGCTCCTGTACTATCTGGCGGCCTGAGACGCAAAACTCAGCTTTTCTCCGGTACCCTCTACATGGCCGCTTCCTCCAAGACCCCACCTCACCAGTCCAAAGGTCCTCAGAAGTTTAAAATCTCGCTCCAGGTGCCAGTTTTCCGAGGGAGCAGTCTGTTGTGTTGTCATACCAGTTGTGAAAAAACCATCAGACACGACTTCATTCCACTCAGTCCTGGTCTGCCACAGGACTTTGTCGCAAGTAAAATTAAAGATAATATGTAAGGAAAAAATCAATAATAAAGCAAGACCCACTAAGGGGATAAACCATAAAATGAAATTCCTGGATATGTATTCTTAGGAAATAAAAACCATTGTTTTCTTTTTTACTATGATGGAAAAGGAAGTGGGAGAAATAAAGGTGAAAGTAAAGATCGCTCGGGAGAGGCGGGTGCGCGAAACCCGTAATCACAAGAGAGTGAGCCCTTGCCAAAAGATCACTAGGGCACCTCGGGATTGAGACACCCGTACTCACCTAAAGAAGGTGAGCCCCCTGAGGGGGTTTATAATTTTGAAAAACAATTTTTGATATAGTTACAAATGTATAAAAAATTTTATTACAGTGTAGTCGTTTTACAGATATTTTTACTTTCTTTACATACTTATGAGAGGATATCATTAAAAAAAATTCATAGTTACTAAAAAATAGGTTATTTAGCAATGAATTAGATGGTCAATATACCAAAACAAAAGTTTCCCATCAAAATTTTCAAATGAACGAAATGAATTTAATGATCATACCCGATGATCCAATTGATGTTGAAAGTTTTCTTTTAAGCTGCTTTCCATTACTTTCCAATAATTGCTGTCGCTTCTTTGCCCTAAATGGGAGAAAATGTTTATTAAGTATGAAAGAACTTATCAAAAAATCATTAATTCTACAACTCATTAAATTTTTTGCACTCTTGCAGATAGAGCTGCTCAATATCAATTTGGCGCTTTTTCCGAGATTCAAATTTCTATTGCTGTGATTTTATATCAATAAACAAGTAGATAATACAATATTCAAAAAGGAATTTGTAATTAATATGAATTTCATCTTGGTTCTAATAGATTAAATCGAAATTTGATTATATATTAAATTTTATACACAATTAACTTTTTGTTTCAACATTCTTGTGCCCACCCCAACACTGTCAATGTTCATGATATATATGACCAAGGTCACTTTAAATATTTCTGAATTTATAGTTAACATACATTTATTAATTTCTCCTAGGTTAATTCTTAAATATACTGTACATACTTTATAGAAAAGATCATATTCATCAGGATATTCCAATCATTACATTTATTCAAGTGAATAAGATTTTAAGACATAATAGTCATTTCTTCCAAATACATGCTTGAACCATATAGTTCAAATTTAACCATCTGAGTGCTGGAAAATTTTCTATGCCAAAAGTGCAAAATGAAATGGATAGTTACTTTTGGGGGGTAGTAAAAATGGTAATAATTCATTCTAATTATGTGACAAGTTATTTTGACCAAAAAATTTTTTTTATTCTGACTTATTGCAAAGATGTTTTACTAAACAAATTCCCAGAATTACTTATTTATATATAGTGCAAATTAGGTTGGATCGTTCAATTCCATTACCATTTTTTTTACTGCCTACATCACACTGTCACAAGTTTTGCCCAGGCAATTTTTTTACTGAAAACATTTTACGTGCTTTTGCTTGCTTACCATTATAGTATTAATAATGTTCGAAGTAAATTGCAGTCTAATTTTTTACCCAGACAATTTTTCCAATATATTACATAAGCTTTTTGTACCATTCTGACAAAAAAATAAAAAGTAACTTTCTTTCAGTATTTGAAAGTATGTCTTTCATCAAGATATGCATATAACATTTTGTCAGAGGTAAAAATTATCTCTAGTCCTCATAGATCCTGATGATTTTAAAACAATTAAAAGTCAAAATGTTATCTATCTTTATACCACTGCTCTACTGCATTTCTGCTTACCACTGTGTTTTATTTCAATTCTTACTATTACAAACCCTAATTGAATGAAATTTTAAAAAATTGCAATTGATATGAATACAACTGCTCTCAAATGATGCGAAAATTATACTAACCAACAGCAGTATGATCTTGCATCTCCACATTTTCAGTACAAAACAAGAGAAGTGCGGTCGCGCTCTTCTGCATTTATGGCTTATGACAAACGAAGTGTGATAGCGCTTTGCCGCACACAAACAGTTAATCTTTTCGTATTTTTAAAAATCAAACATTTAATTCTCTTCAATTTATCAAAAATTCAATTTATATAATAACCATAACATATAAGAAATATTACAGATATTACTTAAGATCAAAGCTCATTAATTAATAAACAAAGTTTCAAAATAAAGCAAAACTATAATCAAAAATTTTCAGTCAAAAACTGATTACAAATATAAAACATGTACAGTTTTATACCTTTTCTTGGAACGTCTGGAAGAAGTAGCTGCTGAATCTTTTGCTAAAAATAAAATGAATAAAGGTGTTATAAATTAATAGGTTTAGTCAAATGTAATTATTTTTATCATTTTGAGACAAGGCAACAAAAAAAAAAACTAACTAGAAATTACACCATTGAACAATGAGATGTGATGATATAGTACTAATGTTCAGTATAGGTTGCAGCAATTTAGGCTTTACAAGGAAAGTGTTTTGTTTTTTTTAAATCTAAAATTGCTGCCTAGGACAAAAAAAAAACAAGTTATACAGAATTAAAAGAAAAAATGACTGAAGCATGCGAGAACAGTAGAAATATTACAACCATTTAAAAAAAAGGCTTAGTAAGAGAAATAACAAGAATTGTACTTAAAATTTGCATGCAAAACGGTACTGAAAAGTATGAATACCCAGACAAAAAAACCAAATGAGGAATTTGTAAATGTTAAAAGGGGGGGGGATTGAAAAACAAGTGATGTAGTAAAATTAAAAATAAATAAAAAAAAAATGACTGAAAGAATTATTAAGGGATAAAAAGAATTCTACATGATAGATTTATTAAAAAAGAGGAAATGTCTACCATAAGATCCACAGCAAATAATTTGATCACTTATTAATCTTTTATGAAATAATCTTTTGTTTTTCCTTTTAATCCAACCATGACTTAGACACAACTGTCATTAATGTATGATGGGGAGAAATACAATAAAGTCTACAAAGACGAAGCAATTGCAACATTTCTAATACATTTCATAACGACTGAAATCGGAGAAATACTAACTAAGCTGAAAAAAAGAAAGTCAAATCCTAAGAAAATAAAACTTATCCAAAGTGAAAATTTAGTAAATTTATTAGTTCATGATTAACTCGGAACCCTTATACTTTTCTAAAAAGTTATCCTGGTACTCGCCAATTTCTTAGATATCTATTATTCAATTAAAAGATGCAAAAAATAGAATACAATACTGCAATAACTATGTCTAATATAGAAATAGTTAACTTTTTTAAAAAATACCATCAAGGCTTAAGTGTTGAATAGGGGCCACCTTGGCACAGTCAACTTTTTGGCAACTGGAGAAACTATCAACATATAGCTAGCCTATATGTAGTACCCAAATTACCTATATGTAGGGATAGGTATTTTGAGAATAATGAAGTGAAGTCGAAGTAATGAAAAGCCAAATTTCTTCTGGCATCGAGATAAACATCACAAGTCCTAGAGGCCCCCTATTCTACACTTAACCATGCGAGCACTATAGCAAACACACAACCAAAGAATACAAATCAAGGTCCTCTTATTGTAATTTTATTGGCCAATTAGTTGAAAACGCAAAACAATTTAGCATGTAGCATACTGATATTAAATTAAGACCAGAAATATTTTAATTTTGGATTCTACATCAAGAACACATTTTAAATTCTAATGTGCTTAAGTTATGATCACAAGATGTGATCATTACTTATCAGGATGTATGGTATAACTCACAGCTGCTGCCGAAACTCAGGTAACGCTGGTAGAAGAAGGTAATCTTTCTTAATCAAATTTGATAAAAATGAGCACAAAAAATTTATCAGTATCATTAAAAGTATGTATCTTAATACTATTAGCTCATTTATTACACAGATTAATAAAACAAAAACTTAAAGATGTTTATAAAAATCTTAGTCACTCTTTTTCTTCGTTAATATTATTTTTAATTAGTTTATAATATAAATAATTTATAATACAAGTAAATAGTTTTTGATTGTTTTTTTTTTAAATACAATGAGGCATAAAATAAAATTTAGGGATTAATTTGAAAATTTTATCAAAATTAAAATTTATTACATTTTATAAAAATTAAGATTACTGAAAAAAATACAGATATTTATTTTTAAAAAAACTTACATAATAGAGACCTAAAAATTGCACTTTTTATGATGAAAAACTATGTTATCGTTATTAGATGAAAAATTGAACACAGATATATGCAATTAAATAAGCATGACTTAAATTGATAAAACAAGAGATTTAGAACTATTATTAATAAGTATTCTTTATTTGGAAATTTAGTCTTACATTTATCATAAGAAAGTTCCTTTAAAAATTGTTGTTCTTAAACAAATGAATTTTTTTATTAGAAAATCTTATAAATCAAATATTTCCACACAAATATCCAATATTGTTCATGCCATTTCCTTTTTACATTATTTTTGTTCATTTTGAAGAAGAACAGCCAGTATTTTTTTTTCAAATAAAAAAACTGAGAAATACCAGTTAATTGAAAAACCGTTGCAGGGATTTGATTGGTAAGAATTTTCAGGGTTTTCTTTAATAAGACAAAAATAAACAATATTTTATCAGATTTCAGATTGAACTTCCTTGCTTTGGTGGTGTTTTCAGCATGGGTGGTGAAATCTCATTTTCAATCATGCTTAGAATGTCAAACAAAAATGAAGAAAATAACACAAGAATTTAGAAATGTAGGAATGAACAATATCAAAGGCAATGTCATGTAATTGATGAGGAAGCACAACAAGCTTGGCAGAAATTTTACTTTGAAAACTGGTTTTAAACCCATTTGGAATTTCATCATGTTGCAGCATAGACTACATTAATTCCCTTTGATTAAAAAATAAATGTTTTTAACATGATTAATTTGGAATATATCCTTAAAATCCCAATTTTGGTGAAATATACCATTTTTTACAAATTTCTATGCATTTTCTTTATTTTAAATTCCAAAACAAGATAGAACTATTTCCCCAGCAAATTAGAACATTTCTATATTTCTCAATGCTGTCGAGTTAAGAGAAACAGAGTATAATCTTTACAAAAAGGAAAAAGACTCACAGCAATATTAATAAAAAATATGTCTGCCCACTACCACAAGACAGGTTATAAGGAATAGAAATAAATTATTATGAATTTATATTATGTAATACGATGGAGTGAAGCATAAGGTGCTTCTCGGGTTTCATTCAAGCAAGCTACCTTTTTTGGTAACATATACAAATGCAGAATATTCAAATTAAGTAGAGTTTTTCTGTACTTGTTTGCTATTCATTACTTAAATTGGCAGATTTTAAAAAAAAACATTTAACAAAGAGTAAGTTGACTGACAAGGTACAACACTGAATTGCAACACTAAGCAATGAAAATCAAATTCCTTTTAAAATTTTATGGAACATTGCTTGAGTTATTTTCTCTGAATAGTATGGATGAGCAGTAAGTTTTAAAAAGTAATTTTTTTAGTGAAAAGGTAAAATGGATCATAATGTGATGTATGATTTCTAAAAATGTTGAATGTTCTGTTTGCAAAAATGAGATATTTGATTGTAGAAAAAGGATAGATAAATGAAAAGAGAAATGAAAGTAAATAAAAAAAGTAAATGCATAGTTGATTTAAAGAAATCAATATGAATATAATCCTGAATTTATTGACAGTTAATATGTGGGTAAAAGAAACAGTACTTTACTGTTTCTTCACCAGTGCAGGTGATGAAGTTGCCAAAAATGATACAACTTACTGAAATATTCCTGCTGGTAACCATTTTCTTATCATGCATCAAAAATGGATGAAAAACCAATGAGAAGTAACATTTATAAGCACATTTGTTGTGTTGTTGACAAAGCCTGCTATGTGAGATGAGCGCCAGCAAAATGGAGCAAGTCAGTGAATATTAACATCGCACTGTTCAGCTGCACGAGGGCTTTTGGTGATGGATCTCGTAATTTTGAACCATGCAAAATGGAAAAGTACCAAAAAACCCCATAATTTTGCTTCTTTTGTGATTGATATTTTGAAGAAAACTGATACTTATATACTATCACAACAATGCCATTGCCCAAGATAACTCACCAAGTAGGCAACTATATGTTTTGTTTCATATTATGCAACCAATATGGTTGCCATAATATGCAAGTAGCAAAAACTGTTGTGGAATGATGAATTTTTTTAAGAGATTCACGGAAATGTTCAAAAGTAGTATACTTTGAGAAGCTGATATGATTGTAGAAATAGATTAAAGCATATTTGTCAAGTGTAAATATGATCAAAACAAAAGTGAGAATAGTAATATATTTGAAGGTCTTGAAAGGAAAGAGATTAACAGGTATTTTTTCCAAGCAGTTTAGGAGAGATTGAAGGACATGCTTCACAAATATATCAGGGAAAATATTAAGAGATGCTTCATGGTGATTTCAGATTGCTGAAACTATTATTTATTAACATCACACTCAGTAACTACATGAAGGTTACTAGCAATGAACCTCAGATGGTCAAATCACAAGGATGACATTAGAACTAGCATTTCACTCTCCAAAATACTACATCATATGAACAAGAGGATTTTGCACCTTGACAGACTTCACATGCATCAATCCCTTTGTTCAACAAACTTTCAGTATCACTAGGATTTGAACCTAGGATTGAAACAATGCTAGTTACAAGTTTGTAACCATAGTCATTTTGAATTGCTGGAAACAGTATGACTACTTAGGAAGATGAAAATTAAAGCATTGTTCAGTCAATCACAGCACTGCCTTCAAAGATTTGGCAACTGATCTCACTTTAACTCCAAATTGGAGCTTCATCCAAAAACTGCTGCATAGGTGTCAGAATCGATAACTCTTGTGAGGAATTTATGTTATGAAGTATGCACAAAATCAGCAACTTAAACAAGCTACTTTATCATTTTTTATGTATTTTAAAGGTTATGTACTTCTTTAAAGGATTAAAAATTTTGAAAAAGGTATGCTTTATATTACACAATGTTTAATATTGTAATAATGTTGATATCTATTCTTGCCATTGAAAACAAAAATAAAATCATTTGTATTTTATACAGTAGAACCTGTTTTTGTGGTGTCTTTTTTATGCAATTTTACTATTGTGTGATTTGTTTTGTGCGATCTTTTTTTTATGCCGTAAATGAATTTCAACGGCTTAGGCATGTCTGTAATGTTTTCTACCAATGAAAATATATACACTTCAAGACACTGTTCATCTGTTAAAAGCAGTCTCCAGACAATGCACGTTCAGTTGCTTTCTCTCAACACCCCAGCAGCCTGTACTTGATTAAAGACGAAACTGTCTATGACAGTGACATTATCAATAATTTGATAGATTATGAAGATGGACAAGAAAAACCAGATTCTTTGAGAGCAGATAAATTAAATGCAGGAATCCAGACTTCCACAACAAATTGGAAAAAGTATTTTCATAAAATACATAGCAATTCTGAAAGGAGTTTGAAATTCCAAAAAGAGCTTTAATCATGCAGATCTGATTAAAGTGAAATTTACCAGCAACAGACCAACCAACCTTCGTTTCAAAAAACTAATTTCTTACTTTTTGGTGCCAAAAAATAAGTCATCCAAAAGTAATTGTATCTTCAAGTGACAAAAGCGATTTTGAACTAATTAATCAATGGAAAATGTGTGTGCTTTGGAATATGATGAGTAGCAATGAATTATTTATGGACTTTTTGAAACTTCTTGTAAAAAAATAACTAATGTATTTTGTAAGTGCGACTTTCTTATGCGGTCTCTCTAAGTCACATAAAAAAATATTCTGTAGTACGTTGACAAATTTGTTATATGTAAATATTTACGAAATTTGCAAATATTTTTTTGTGCAGTTTCTTTTTATGTGGTCCCATTTCTATTGCACAAAAACAGGTTTTACACAGTATTGTTAAAAATGTACCAAGATTAGCTACATCGATAATTTTGAACACCTAGCTATACATATTGATAATTTAGTGGATTTAAGGTCTCCAAAAAAATCACTCAAGAGTTTCCTACACTTCTTATTAACCATCACAGTGAATTTCACATAAATTTATGAAACATATTTTCAAATAAGCTTATTTTTTACAACCCTTCACAAAAAACAAAAAAAAGTTTCACAAGAAAATATTTTTAATGTTTACATTAATTTATTCATACAAGTATGAATTAAACTATTCTTGCATCAAACATTTTGAGGGAAAAAAATCATAAAATTCATAATAAACCAAATTTAAATCCCTTATTGAAAAATAAATCACTTTGGAAAAAAATAGCTAACGTGGCCGTGGCGTATAATTTTATAACTCACGAAATTGTAGCGCCACTAATGCCGGGTCAAAAGCAGCACACGCGGTTCACTTTTCGAATATAAATAAACCATCAAAAATGCGAATTGTAAGAAAAAGTACAATAAAAATCTACAAAAGAGTTTTCCAAGATTTAAAATCATGTACGATAGTTAATGAAAATAGCCATTTCCAGAGAATATGATGGATTTGTAGTGGTTGAAACAATATTTTTAAAAGTAATATAAACAATCATAACTTATAAGGATCAAAAGAAGCACTTCACAATGCTCATTTACAATACAGATTTTATTTAAATTACCTTGTAAATGGGCAGAAAATATCGGTGGTTGCTGCTTTTTAGCTTTTCTTCCAGGGCCTCTTTTAGGTTTTTCCTGAAACTCGCCTTTACGACCCATGTTTTAACTTTTCATGCGCATGTGGTGCTAATTGTAAACTTCACTTCAGTTAGTATCATTTAGGTTATGGTCCTTGTTGCCATATTTATATAATATAATTATAGGAAACCTTATTCAATAAAATACCTTGGGAAGAAATTTATGTTACACATGTATTAGAACATATGTTTTAATATCAGCAACTCATCGTAATATAAATAAATTTGTAAAATGCGAATTAAATGAAATTTTTGAATATAGTAAATAATTCAACTCAAACAGCTCAGGAATGTCGGATATTTTTAAATGATTTTTTGTGGAATACTAAAGATTTTGAATCTATTAACCATGAAACTTTTTCGCAAGCAAGGATTCTTCCTACAAGTGTTTGACATTATTTGGTTTTGTACATCGATTTTTCAAAGAAGCTAAGAAAGCTCTCATCTCATTTTTGAAGATTTTTTTTTATTATTCTATACAATGCATAACACTAAATAGAGTCCTTTCAGATTTGCTCTCGCCTGGAGCATTTCTCTTCGGCATGCTCATAGGAAAAGAAGTTGCTTTTCATTGGTAGATATGCAATGATAAGATTACTCTGAGTTGCCTGAATTGGCGTTATAGCATTTTCCTATGCATATTCAGAGAAAGATAAAAATTTTCTCCATTTGGATTGTTTTTCACACATTTTTTTCTTCCAAATCTTGAATATAATAGTTTAATTCTTTCTCGCATATAATTTTCTTTAAAAAAATTTTAATAGATTCTAATTTTTTTCATTATCTAAATCTAAATCTTTTTAATGGATTTAATTTTGTAGAAGAAATATATATTTGAGCTTAGTAAAAATGAAGAACTAAATTACAAATAAAAAAATTATTATGTAAGCTTTTTTAATAATCCATTTACTGTTATTAAAAATACTTTGAAAACGAAGTATATATTTCAAATTTTATCCTTATGTAAGATATAATGAAGTGAATTATAAGTAAAGAAAAATATAATATATTTTATTGCATATTTTTATTGGTAATATAATTTAAAGGTGAATGAATTCGTACTTATATCTGATTGAATCTGAACATGCAAGGGATATTTTAAAATATTATCTTAATTTCTGTTATGTGATTAGGTTATTTGTTTTTTATGTCTGCAAGAATTATTTATTCACATTTTAAAATAATTCGTCCAATGCTCTATTTCCTTTTTAATTTTCGAAATAAATTTACCACAAAATTTTTAGCTATTATTAACTGAACTATACGAATAAATACTTACGGTTAAATTTTAATCTTCTTTCTTTAGTAAAATACTAAAGGTATCAGTATATATTTGTGGCTGTTGAATAAGAAATATATACTGATACGTTTTTATTTTTTAATGCGTTTCTCAAAAACAAATGATAAATGATTATTGTTCCTGTAATAAAAGCAGTAATTGGGCAATAAAAAAAGTTCAATTTTGCTTAATGCAAGAATTGAAAAACATTTAAGAGAGAAAGTATATAACAGATTTTTCTCCCTTTTTTTTCTATTTGAAAAATCAGGCAACCTGATCATATTTTTAATCAGTAATCCCATTGTGAGAGGAGTACAGAAGGATGGAGTTCAAATCCCCCCGACAGACTAACAAATTTTTAATTTTAGCATGAAGATTACGTTTCGATGCTTTACGCTGTTTTTTTTAAAAAAATAATAGAAATATAACCCGCCCCCCAAAAAAATAATCTGTGTACACTACTGCCCATTACCGTAATTAAAAAAAGAAAAAGAACTATATATATATATATATATAACTCTACTTTTCCTTCTTCTTAAAAAAACATTTCCAATCAATGACTACTAATTACATTTAGTTGGTGGCACCAAAAAGATGACAAATCCATGACCAGTGAAATCCTACCAACTCGAACTAAGTTGTGATATATTTGTGTACACATGGTGGTCTGATTATGGCCTAAATTATAGGAAGCATTAATCATAAAGATTCACACACACAGTCTCGGTACCTTCCTATCCGTAAGCACATAACTTACCACTGAACCAAAGTGATCACTTCAGTGAAAGGCAATTACTGGCTTATATAGATGCTACTGCCACACACACACACACATATATAAACTTAACTCAGTGGGGCAAAGCCCATTAGGGGCCAAGGCCTACTTTGCCCTTGATCATTGGGTGCAGAGGTGCATGAGCACCGATGTCCCAATCAGATGGTCAGTCTGAAGCGAAACCCCCATTGTTTGTTTGGAAGCCACACAAGCATATATATATATATATATTTTATATATATATATATATATATATATATATATATAATACATAAAATTCTTGTGTCACAGTATTTGTAACCAAACTCCTCCGAAACGGAATGACCAATTCTTATGAAATTTTGTGCGTATATTCAGTAGGTCTGAGAATAGGACTTTTTTTTCTAGGAACTATTTTTCATTTCGATATTGTAATTAGTTAAAAAGCTATTAATTAAAAACCTTAAAATGCTTAATTGTCTTAACCCTGCGCGTTATGTTTCTCGCCTAGCGTCGTGAATGAACAGAGGGTGAAATTTTTCGGTATTCTCGACGTTATTTAAACAGCCATCCGATTTTTGTTTTTTAAATCAGACAAAAAATAATTACAGAATCGGAAAGATAATTTTTTTCGCTACGATACAGTATACTTTTTTTTGTAAAATAATAATATTTTCTATTTTTTAAGAATTTTTTAAAAAATAGTTAAAGTTGATGCGTTTTTATAAAAATTATTTCGAAATTGTTGCGTATGAATTTATTTTCGTGTTATGAAAACGATATTCTACACTAAATAACTTCAAGCCTTTTTCTTTTAGAACCAGTCATTTAAAAAATAAAATACCCAAAACTTTTTTTTAAAGATTTTTCGAAAAATTGTCGAAATTTTTAACTTAACATTGAACAACTTCGTTATTTATTAAGATTATCATACGAAACTTTTGTTGCGTTTGTAGAATAATTGTATCAAACTTCTGTGCGAAGATTGAAAACATTACTTAAAAATTACGGATTTTAAAAAATATTTTGTGATTTTCGTAAAATAACGTTATTGCAAGAAATAATCTAAACAGTATTTTTTGTACATTTTTTATTTAAAAGCCCTTCGTTTTTGAAATTAATGTGTGAAGTTTGAAAGCATTAACTTAAAAATTAAGCCCTAAAAATAAAAACTTTAATAAAAAATACGTGATTTTACAGTTTGCCAAGCCTTGTTGAAGAAAAATGGTTTCGCGCCAAATAGCTTTCAACTGTTTCACCTGAAACTTCACATCTAACTCAAGGGTTACACCAAAAAGTTTTGACTTAAACATGCGAAAATCAGCAAATTTGGCGAGTAAAAAAAATGCGAGTGAAAAAGTTATTTTTGCTTCAATTTTTATCATTTTCTCTTTATATAATTTTCAAAATTAAATCATTATTGATGTCAGATTAAGATGAAAGAATATATTCAATACATTTCTGAGATTCATTTAAAATATTTATCTGTATCAAATCAGTGATTTTAAAAATTAAAAAGCCAAAACCTTTTTTGAACAAATTTTAATAAAACACTCAAAATACTAAAATCATCGTTTAATGATTTCTTCTTTAAAAAGATAATTGCATGAAATTTTATTCCCATGTGTCGAACATTTCAAAAAATCCTCACAATTTTACTCCAAGATTTAAAATAGTAGTAAAATTTTGTAATTTGAAAAATTTCTACTTTTCTGTCTTTTTTCAACATACAACTATTTTTTAAAAGGCTACATTTTCGTTTCCGAGGATTAAAAACCTGCAACGAAAGAATTGGAAAGTGGGTGAGTGATTTATAAATTCGCACTGTTCACCTACTCGAGAGTTTTTGGCGACGGACTTCGAAATTTGAAGCCACGGTCAAGTGATTAGGACGACACCTGAGCCCTTTCACCCATCTCTCCTAATTACCACACCAACTTAAGAACAAATTTCGAAAAAGGGAGTTTTTATGACATAGTTAAAGAAATCACTCACACATCGCGCGCATAGACACACACACACATAAGTGCGATTGTCCTAAGGGAAACAGGAAATTCCCATGGGGATGAAGTTATTCACTCGGTAAAAGCCCGTGCAACCCCGGGGTAAGCGGAGAGGAAAGAAACAAAGAAGTCAAAGTAATTTCGAAAAATAATATTGGAAGTGCTGATTTTGTCAAGAGAAGGAAAAATGTTAAACGAGAAAGCCATGATACGCACTCACGGGCCATGCACTCACATCGTACGTGTCACACCCACACAGAA
>BMAO01009629.1:0-20279 GCA_019973975.1 Trichonephila clavata | reverse complement strand
CCTGCCAAATATCCAAAAAATGTGAAATTTTTATTGCAATAACTTTTGATCTAATTGAAATTTTGAAAAGCGCTACATGTATTCGTGATCAGCGTCGGACGTTACATATGAAAATTGAGTTTGGTTGGAATAGGAGTTAGAAATTTTTCCCTGTTCATGACGTCTCCCTGCCAAATATCCAAAAATGTGAAAACTTTTTATTGCAATAACTTTTGATCTAATTGAAATTTTGAGAAGAGCTACATGTATTCGTGATCAGCGTCGGACTTTACATAGAAATTGAGTTTGGTTGGAATAGGAGTTAGAAATTTTTTCCCTGTTCATGACGTCTCCCTGCAAATATCCAAAAAATGTGAACATTTTTATTGCAATAACTTTTTGATCTAATTGAAATTTGAAAAGCGCTACATGTATTCGTGATCAGCGTCGGACTTTACATATGAAAATTGAGTTTGGTTGGAATAGGAGTTAGAAATTTTTTCCCTGTTCATGACGTCTCCCCTGCCAAATATCCAAAAATGTTAAAATTTTTATTGCAATAACTTTTGATCTAATTGAAATTTTGAGAAGGCTACATGTATTCGTGATCAGCGTCGGACGTTACATAAGAAAATTGAGTTTGGTTGGAATAGGAGTTAGAAATTTTTTCCCTGTTCATGACGTCTCCCCTGCCAAATATCCAAAAATGTGAAAATTTCTTATTGCAATAACTTTTGATCTAATTGAAATTTTGAGAAGAGCTACATGTATTCGTGATCAGCGTCGGACTTTACATAGAAAATTGAGTTTGGTTGGAATAGGAGTTAGAAATTTTTTCCCTGTTCATGACGTCTCCCCTGCCAAATATCCAAAAATGTGAAACTTTTTATTGCAATAACTTTTGATCTAATTGAAATTTTGAGAAGAGCTACATGTATTCGTGATCAGCGTCGGACTTTACATATGAAAATTGAGTTTGGTTGGAATAGGAGTTAGAAATTTTTCCCTGTTCATGACGTCTCCCCTGCCAAATATCCAAAAAATGTGAAAATTTTTATTGCAATAACTTTTGATCTAATTGAAATTTTGAAAAGCGCTACATGTATTCGTGATCAGCGTCGGACTTTACATAAGAAAATTGAGTTTGGTTGGAATAGGAGTTAGAAATTTTTTCCCTGTTCATGACGTCTCCCCTGCAAATATCCAAAAAATGTGAAAATTTCTTTATTGCAATAACTTTTGATCTAATTGAAATTTTGAGAAGAGCTACATGTATTCGTGATCAGCGTCGGACTTTACATATGAAAATTGAGTTTGGTTGGAATAGGAGTTAGAAATTTTTCCCTGTTCATGACGTCTCCCCTGCCAAATATCCAAAAAATGTGAACATTTTTATTGCAATAACTTTTGATCTAATTGAAATTTTGAAAAGCGCTACATGTATTCGTGATCAGCGTCGGACTTTACATATGAAAAATTGAGTTTGGTTGGAATAGGAGTTAGAAATTTTTTCCCTGTTCATGACGTCTCCCCTGCCAAATATCCAAAAATGTGAAAATTTCTTATTGCAATAACTTTTGATCTAATTGAAATTTTGAAAAGAGCTACATGTATTCGTGATCAGCGTCGGACTTTACATAAGAAAATTGAGTTTGGTTGGAATAGGAGTTAGAAATTTTTTCCCTGTTCATGACGTCTCCCCTGCCAAATATCCAAAAATGTGAAAATTTTTATTGCAATAACTTTTGATCTAATTGAAATTTTGAGAAGAGCTACATGTATTCGTGATCAGCGTCGGACTTTACATATGAAAATTGAGTTTGGTTGGAATAGGAGTTAGAAATTTTTTCCCTGTTCATGACGTCTCCCTGCCAAATATCCAAAAAATGTGAAAATTTTTATTGCAATAACTTTTGATCTAATTGAAATTTTGAAAAGAGCTACATGTATTCGTGATCAGCGTCGGACTTTACATAAGAAAATTGAGTTTGGTTGGAATAGGAGTTAGAAATTTTTTCCCTGTTCATGACGTCTCCCCTGCCAAATATCCAAAAAATGTGAAAATTTCTTATTGCAATAACTTTTGATCTAATTGAAATTTTGAGAAGAGCTACATGTATTCGTGATCAGCGTCGGACTTTACATATGAAAATTGAGTTTGGTTGGAATAGGAGTTAGAAATTTTTCCCTGTTCATGACGTCTCCCCTGCCAAATATCCAAAAAATGTGAACATTTTTATTGCAATAACTTTTGATCTAATTGAAATTTTGAAAAGAGCTACATGTATTCGTGATCAGCGTCGGACTTTACATAAGAAAATTGAGTTTGGTTGGAATAGGAGTTAGAAATTTTTTCCCTGTTCATGACGTCTCCCTGCCAAATATCCAAAAAATGTGAAAATTTTTATTGCAATAACTTTTGATCTAATTGAAATTTTGAGAAGAGCTACATGTATTCGTGATCAGCGTCGGACTTTACATATGAAAATTGAGTTTGGTTGGAATAGGAGTTAGAAATTTTTTCCCTGTTCATGACGTCTCCCCTGCCAAATATCCAAGAAATGTTAAAATTTCTTATTGCAATAACTTTTGATCTAATTGAAATTTTGAAAAGCGCTACATGTATTCGTGATCAGCGTCGGACTTTACATAAGAAAATTGAGTTTGGTTGGAATAGGAGTTAGAAATTTTTTCCCTGTTCATGACGTCTCCCTGCCAAATATCCAAAAATGTTAAAATTTCTTATTGCAATAACTTTTGATCTAATTGAAATTTTGAGAAGAGCTACATGTATTCGTGATCAGCGTCGGACTTTACATATGAAAATTGAGTTTGGTTGGAATAGGAGTTAGAAATTTTTCCCTGTTCATGACGTCTCCCCTGCCAAATATCCAAAAAATGTGAAAATTTTTATTGCAATAACTTTTGATCTAATTGAAATTTTGAAAAGAGCTACATGTATTCGTGATCAGCGTCGGACTTTACATATGAAAATTGAGTTTGGTTGGAATAGGAGTTAGAAATTTTTTCCCTGTTCATGACGTCTCCCCTGCCAAATATCCAAAAAATGTGAAAATTTTTATTGCAATAACTTTTGATCTAATTGAAATTTTGAAAAGAGCTACATGTATTCGTGATCAGCGTCGGACTTTACATATGAAAATTGAGTTTGGTTGGAATAGGAGTTAGAAATTTTTCCCTGTTCATGACGTCTCCCTGCCAAATATCCAAAAATGTGAAATTTTTATTGCAATAACTTTTGATCTAATTGAAATTTTGAAAAGAGCTACATGTATTCGTGATCAGCGTCGGACTTTACATAAGAAAATTGAGTTTGGTTGGAATAGGAGTTAGAAATTTTTTCCCTGTTCATGACGTCTCCCCTGCCAAATATCCAAAAAATGTGAAAATTTCTTATTGCAATAACTTTTGATCTAATTGAAATTTTGAAAGAGCTACATGTATTCGTGATCAGCGTCGGACTTTACATATGAAAATTGAGTTTGGTTGGAATAGGAGTTAGAAATTTTTTCCCTGTTCATGACGTCTCCCCTGCCAAATATCCAAAAAATGTGAAAATTTTTATTGCAATAACTTTTGATCTAATTGAAATTTTGAAAAGAGCTACATGTATTCGTGATCAGCGTCGGACTTTACATAAGAAAATTGAGTTTGGTTGGAATAGGAGTTAGAAATTTTTTCCCTGTTCATGACGTCTCCCCTGCCAAATATCCAAAAAATGTGAAAATTTTTATTGCAATAACTTTTGATCTAATTGAAATTTTGAAAAGAGCTACATGTATTCGTGATCAGCGTCGGACTTTACATAAGAAAATTGAGTTTGGTTGGAATAGGAGTTAGAAATTTTTTCCCTGTTCATGACGTCTCCCCTGCCAAATATCCAAAAAATGTGAAAATTTCTTATTGCAATAACTTTTGATCTAATTGAAATTTTGAAAAGAGCTACATGTATTCGTGATCAGCGTCGGACTTTACATATGAAAATTGAGTTTGGTTGGAATAGGAGTTAGAAATTTTTTCCCTGTTCATGACGTCTCCCCTGCCAAATATCCAAAAAATGTGAAAATTTTTATTGCAATAACTTTTGATCTAATTGAAATTTTGAGAAGCGCTACATGTATTCGTGATCAGCGTCGGACTTTACATATGAAAATTGAGTTTGGTTGGAATAGGAGTTAGAAATTTTTTCCCTGTTCATGACGTCTCCCCTGCCAAATATCCAAAAAATGTGAAAATTTTTATTGCAATAACTTTTGATCTAATTGAAATTTTGAAAAGAGCTACATGTATTCGTGATCAGCGTCGGACTTTACATATGAAAATTGAGTTTGGTTGGAATAGGAGTTAGAAATTTTTTCCCTGTTCATGACGTCTCCCCTGCCAAATATCCAAAAAATGTGAAAATTTTTATTGCAATAACTTTTGATCTAATTGAAATTTTGAGAAGAGCTACATGTATTCGTGATCAGCGTCGGACTTTACATATGAAAATTGAGTTTGGTTGGAATAGGAGTTAGAAATTTTTTCCCTGTTCATGACGTCTCCCCTGCCAAATATCCAAAAAATGTGAACATTTTTATTGCAATAACTTTTGATCTAATTGAAATTTTGAAAAGAGCTACATGTATTCGTGATCAGCGTCGGACTTTACATAAGAAAATTGAGTTTGGTTGGAATAGGAGTTAGAAATTTTTTCCCTGTTCATGACGTCTCCCCTGCCAAATATCCAAGAAATGTTAAAATTTCTTATTGCAATAACTTTTGATCTAATTGAAATTTTGAGAAGAGCTACATGTATTCGTGATCAGCGTCGGACTTTACATATGAAAATTGAGTTTGGTTGGAATAGGAGTTAGAAATTTTTTCCCTGTTCATGACGTCTCCCCTGCCAAATATCCAAAAAATGTGAAAATTTTTATTGCAATAACTTTTGATCTAATTGAAATTTTGAAAAGAGCTACATGTATTCGTGATCAGCGTCGGACTTTACATATGAAAATTGAGTTTGGTTGGAATAGGAGTTAGAAATTTTTTCCCTGTTCATGACGTCTCCCCTGCCAAATATCCAAAAAATGTGAACATTTTTATTGCAATAACTTTTGATCTAATTGAAATTTTGAAAAGCGCTACATGTATTCGTGATCAGCGTCGGACGTTACATATGAAAATTGAGTTTGGTTGGAATAGGAGTTAGAAATTTTTTCCCTGTTCATGACGTCTCCCCTGCCAAATATCCAAAAAATGTGAAAATTTTTATTGCAATAACTTTTGATCTAATTGAAATTTTGAAAAGAGCTACATGTATTCGTGATCAGCGTCGGACTTTACATAAGAAAATTGAGTTTGGTTGGAATAGGAGTTAGAAATTTTTTCCCTGTTCATGACGTCTCCCCTGCCAAATATCCAAAAATGTGAAAATTTTTATTGCAATAACTTTTGATCTAATTGAAATTTTGAAAAGAGCTACATGTATTCGTGATCAGCGTCGGACTTTACATATGAAAATTGAGTTTGGTTGGAATAGGAGTTAGAAATTTTTTCCCTGTTCATGACGTCTCCCCTGCCAAATATCCAAAAAATGTGAAAATTTTTATTGCAATAACTTTTGATCTAATTGAAATTTTGAGAAGAGCTACATGTATTCGTGATCAGCGTCGGACTTTACATATGAAAATTGAGTTTGGTTGGAATAGGAGTTAGAAATTTTTTCCCTGTTCATGACGTCTCCCCTGCCAAATATCCAAAAAATGTGAAAATTTTTATTGCAATAACTTTTGATCTAATTGAAATTTTGAAAAGAGCTACATGTATTCGTGATCAGCGTCGGACTTTACATATGAAAATTGAGTTTGGTTGGAATAGGAGTTAGAAATTTTTTCCCTGTTCATGACGTCTCCCCTGCCAAATATCCAAAAAATGTGAAAATTTTTATTGCAATAACTTTTGATCTAATTGAAATTTTGAAAAGCGCTACATGTATTCGTGATCAGCGTCGGACTTTACATAAGAAAATTGAGTTTGGTTGGAATAGGAGTTAGAAATTTTTTCCCTGTTCATGACGTCTCCCCTGCCAAATATCCAAAAAATGTGAAAATTTTTATTGCAATAACTTTTGATCTAATTGAAATTTTGAGAAGAGCTACATGTATTCGTGATCAGCGTCGGACTTTACATATGAAAATTGAGTTTGGTTGGAATAGGAGTTAGAAATTTTTTCCCTGTTCATGACGTCTCCCCTGCCAAATATCCAAAAAATGTGAAAATTTTTATTGCAATAACTTTTGATCTAATTGAAATTTTGAAAAGAGCTACATGTATTCGTGATCAGCGTCGGACTTTACATATGAAAATTGAGTTTGGTTGGAATAGGAGTTAGAAATTTTTTCCCTGTTCATGACGTCTCCCCTGCCAAATATCCAAAAAATGTGAAAATTTTTATTGCAATAACTTTTGATCTAATTGAAATTTTGAGAAGAGCTACATGTATTCGTGATCAGCGTCGGACTTTACATAAGAAAATTGAGTTTGGTTGGAATAGGAGTTAGAAATTTTTTCCCTGTTCATGACGTCTCCCCTGCCAAATATCCAAAAAATGTGAAAATTTTTATTGCAATAACTTTTGATCTAATTGAAATTTTGAAAAGAGCTACATGTATTCGTGATCAGCGTCGGACTTTACATAAGAAAATTGAGTTTGGTTGGAATAGGAGTTAGAAATTTTTTCCCTGTTCATGACGTCTCCCCTGCCAAATATCCAAAAAATGTGAAAATTTTTATTGCAATAACTTTTGATCTAATTGAAATTTTGAGAAGAGCTACATGTATTCGTGATCAGCGTCGGACTTTACATATGAAAATTGAGTTTGGTTGGAATAGGAGTTAGAAATTTTTTCCCTGTTCATGACGTCTCCCCTGCCAAATATCCAAAAAATGTGAACATTTTTATTGCAATAACTTTTGATCTAATTGAAATTTTGAAAAGAGCTACATGTATTCGTGATCAGCGTCGGACTTTACATAAGAAAATTGAGTTTGGTTGGAATAGGAGTTAGAAATTTTTTCCCTGTTCATGACGTCTCCCCTGCCAAATATCCAAAAAATGTGAAAATTTTTATTGCAATAACTTTTGATCTAATTGAAATTTTGAGAAGAGCTACATGTATTCGTGATCAGCGTCGGACTTTACATATGAAAATTGAGTTTGGTTGGAATAGGAGTTAGAAATTTTTTCCCTGTTCATGACGTCTCCCCTGCCAAATATCCAAAAAATGTGAACATTTTTATTGCAATAACTTTTGATCTAATTGAAATTTTGAAAAGCGCTACATGTATTCGTGATCAGCGTCGGACTTTACATAAGAAAATTGAGTTTGGTTGGAATAGGAGTTAGAAATTTTTTCCCTGTTCATGACGTCTCCCCTGCCAAATATCCAAAAAATGTGAAAATTTTTATTGCAATAACTTTTGATCTAATTGAAATTTTGAGAAGAGCTACATGTATTCGTGATCAGCGTCGGACTTTACATAAGAAAATTGAGTTTGGTTGGAATAGGAGTTAGAAATTTTTTCCCTGTTCATGACGTCTCCCCTGCCAAATATCCAAAAAATGTGAAAATTTTTATTGCAATAACTTTTGATCTAATTGAAATTTTGAAAGAGCTACATGTATTCGTGATCAGCGTCGGACTTTACATATGAAAATTGAGTTTGGTTGGAATAGGAGTTAGAAATTTTTTCCCTGTTCATGACGTCTCCCCTGCCAAATATCCAAAAAATGTGAAAATTTTTATTGCAATAACTTTTGATCTAATTGAAATTTTGAAAAGAGCTACATGTATTCGTGATCAGCGTCGGACTTTACATATGAAAATTGAGTTTGGTTGGAATAGGAGTTAGAAATTTTTTCCCTGTTCATGACGTCTCCCCTGCCAAATATCCAAAAAATGTGAAAATTTTTATTGCAATAACTTTTGATCTAATTGAAATTTTGAGAAGAGCTACATGTATTCGTGATCAGCGTCGGACTTTACATAAGAAAATTGAGTTTGGTTGGAATAGGAGTTAGAAATTTTTTCCCTGTTCATGACGTCTCCCCTGCCAAATATCCAAAAAATGTGAAAATTTTTATTGCAATAACTTTTGATCTAATTGAAATTTTGAAAAGAGCTACATGTATTCGTGATCAGCGTCGGACTTTACATATGAAAATTGAGTTTGGTTGGAATAGGAGTTAGAAATTTTTTCCCTGTTCATGACGTCTCCCCTGCCAAATATCCAAAAAATGTGAAAATTTTTATTGCAATAACTTTTGATCTAATTGAAATTTTGAAAAGAGCTACATGTATTCGTGATCAGCGTCGGACTTTACATATGAAAATTGAGTTTGGTTGGAATAGGAGTTAGAAATTTTTTCCCTGTTCATGACGTCTCCCCTGCCAAATATCCAAAAAATGTGAAAATTTTTATTGCAATAACTTTTGATCTAATTGAAATTTTGAGAAGAGCTACATGTATTCGTGATCAGCGTCGGACTTTACATATGAAAATTGAGTTTGGTTGGAATAGGAGTTAGAAATTTTTTCCCTGTTCATGACGTCTCCCCTGCCAAATATCCAAAAAATGTGAAAATTTTTATTGCAATAACTTTTGATCTAATTGAAATTTTGAAAAGAGCTACATGTATTCGTGATCAGCGTCGGACTTTACATATGAAAATTGAGTTTGGTTGGAATAGGAGTTAGAAATTTTTTCCCTGTTCATGACGTCTCCCCTGCCAAATATCCAAAAAATGTGAAAATTTTTATTGCAATAACTTTTGATCTAATTGAAATTTTGAGAAGAGCTACATGTATTCGTGATCAGCGTCGGACTTTACATAAGAAAATTGAGTTTGGTTGGAATAGGAGTTAGAAATTTTTTCCCTGTTCATGACGTCTCCCCTGCCAAATATCCAAAAAATGTGAAAATTTTTATTGCAATAACTTTTGATCTAATTGAAATTTTGAAAAGAGCTACATGTATTCGTGATCAGCGTCGGACTTTACATATGAAAATTGAGTTTGGTTGGAATAGGAGTTAGAAATTTTTTCCCTGTTCATGACGTCTCCCCTGCCAAATATCCAAAAAATGTGAAAATTTTTATTGCAATAACTTTTGATCTAATTGAAATTTTGAAAGAGCTACATGTATTCGTGATCAGCGTCGGACTTTACATATGAAAATTGAGTTTGGTTGGAATAGGAGTTAGAAATTTTTTCCCTGTTCATGACGTCTCCCCTGCCAAATATCCAAAAAATGTGAAAATTTTTATTGCAATAACTTTTGATCTAATTGAAATTTTGAGAAGAGCTACATGTATTCGTGATCAGCGTCGGACTTTACATATGAAAATTGAGTTTGGTTGGAATAGGAGTTAGAAATTTTTTCCCTGTTCATGACGTCTCCCCTGCCAAATATCCAAAAATGTGAAAATTTTTATTGCAATAACTTTTGATCTAATTGAAATTTTGAAAAGCGCTACATGTATTCGTGATCAGCGTCGGACTTTACATAAGAAAATTGAGTTTGGTTGGAATAGGAGTTAGAAATTTTTTCCCTGTTCATGACGTCTCCCCTGCCAAATATCCAAAAAATGTGAAAATTTTTATTGCAATAACTTTTGATCTAATTGAAATTTTGAGAAGAGCTACATGTATTCGTGATCAGCGTCGGACTTTACATATGAAAATTGAGTTTGGTTGGAATAGGAGTTAGAAATTTTTTCCCTGTTCATGACGTCTCCCCTGCCAAATATCCAAAAAATGTGAAAATTTTTATTGCAATAACTTTTGATCTAATTGAAATTTTGAAAAGAGCTACATGTATTCGTGATCAGCGTCGGACTTTACATATGAAAATTGAGTTTGGTTGGAATAGGAGTTAGAAATTTTTTCCCTGTTCATGACGTCTCCCCTGCCAAATATCCAAAAAATGTGAAAATTTTTATTGCAATAACTTTTGATCTAATTGAAATTTTGAGAAGAGCTACATGTATTCGTGATCAGCGTCGGACTTTACATATGAAAATTGAGTTTGGTTGGAATAGGAGTTAGAAATTTTTTCCCTGTTCATGACGTCTCCCCTGCCAAATATCCAAAAAATGTGAAAATTTTTATTGCAATAACTTTTGATCTAATTGAAATTTTGAAAAGCGCTACATGTATTCGTGATCAGCGTCGGACGTTACATATGAAAATTGAGTTTGGTTGGAATAGGAGTTAGAAATTTTTTCCCTGTTCATGACGTCTCCCCTGCCAAATATCCAAAAAATGTGAAAATTTTTATTGCAATAACTTTTGATCTAATTGAAATTTTGAAAAGAGCTACATGTATTCGTGATCAGCGTCGGACGTTACATAAGAAAATTGAGTTTGGTTGGAATAGGAGTTAGAAATTTTTTCCCTGTTCATGACGTCTCCCCTGCCAAATATCCAAAAAATGTGAAAATTTTTATTGCAATAACTTTTGATCTAATTGAAATTTTGAAAAGAGCTACATGTATTCGTGATCAGCGTCGGACTTTACATAAGAAAATTGAGTTTGGTTGGAATAGGAGTTAGAAATTTTTTCCCTGTTCATGACGTCTCCCCTGCCAAATATCCAAAAAATGTGAAAATTTTTATTGCAATAACTTTTGATCTAATTGAAATTTTGAAAAGCGCTACATGTATTCGTGATCAGCGTCGGACTTTACATATGAAAATTGAGTTTGGTTGGAATAGGAGTTAGAAATTTTTTCCCTGTTCATGACGTCTCCCCTGCCAAATATCCAAAAAATGTGAAAACTTCTTATTGCAATAACTTTTGATCTAATTGAAATTTTGAGAAGAGCTACATGTATTCGTGATCAGCGTCGGACTTTACATATGAAAATTGAGTTTGGTTGGAATAGGAGTTAGAAATTTTTTCCCTGTTCATGACGTCTCCCCTGCCAAATATCCAAAAAATGTGAAAATTTTTATTGCAATAACTTTTGATCTAATTGAAATTTTGAAAAGAGCTACATGTATTCGTGATCAGCGTCGGACTTTACATATGAAAATTGAGTTTGGTTGGAATAGGAGTTAGAAATTTTTTCCCTGTTCATGACGTCTCCCCTGCCAAATATCCAAAAAATGTGAAAATTTTTATTGCAATAACTTTTGATCTAATTGAAATTTTGAAAAGAGCTACATGTATTCGTGATCAGCGTCGGACTTTACATAAGAAAATTGAGTTTGGTTGGAATAGGAGTTAGAAATTTTTTCCCTGTTCATGACGTCTCCCCTGCCAAATATCCAAAAAATGTGAAAATTTTTATTGCAATAACTTTTGATCTAATTGAAATTTTGAGAAGAGCTACATGTATTCGTGATCAGCGTCGGACTTTACATATGAAAATTGAGTTTGGTTGGAATAGGAGTTAGAAATTTTTTCCCTGTTCATGACGTCTCCCCTGCCAAATATCCAAAAAATGTGAAAATTTTTATTGCAATAACTTTTGATCTAATTGAAATTTTGAGAAGAGCTACATGTATTCGTGATCAGCGTCGGACTTTACATATGAAAATTGAGTTTGGTTGGAATAGGAGTTAGAAATTTTTTCCCTGTTCATGACGTCTCCCCTGCCAAATATCCAAAAAATGTGAAAATTTTTATTGCAATAACTTTTGATCTAATTGAAATTTTGAGAAGAGCTACATGTATTCGTGATCAGCGTCGGACTTTACATATGAAAATTGAGTTTGGTTGGAATAGGAGTTAGAAATTTTTTCCCTGTTCATGACGTCTCCCCTGCCAAATATCCAAAAAATGTGAAAATTTTTATTGCAATAACTTTTGATCTAATTGAAATTTTGAAAAGCGCTACATGTATTCGTGATCAGCGTCGGACTTTACATAAGAAAATTGAGTTTGGTTGGAATAGGAGTTAGAAATTTTTTCCCTGTTCATGACGTCTCCCCTGCCAAATATCCAAAAAATGTGAAAATTTTTATTGCAATAACTTTTGATCTAATTGAAATTTTGAGAAGAGCTACATGTATTCGTGATCAGCGTCGGACTTTACATATGAAAATTGAGTTTGGTTGGAATAGGAGTTAGAAATTTTTTCCCTGTTCATGACGTCTCCCCTGCCAAATATCCAAAAAATGTGAAAATTTTTATTGCAATAACTTTTGATCTAATTGAAATTTTGAAAAGAGCTACATGTATTCGTGATCAGCGTCGGACTTTACATATGAAAATTGAGTTTGGTTGGAATAGGAGTTAGAAATTTTTTCCCTGTTCATGACGTCTCCCCTGCCAAATATCCAAAAAATGTGAAAATTTTTATTGCAATAACTTTTGATCTAATTGAAATTTTGAAAAGAGCTACATGTATTCGTGATCAGCGTCGGACTTTACATATGAAAATTGAGTTTGGTTGGAATAGGAGTTAGAAATTTTTTCCCTGTTCATGACGTCTCCCCTGCCAAATATCCAAAAAATGTGAAAATTTTTATTGCAATAACTTTTGATCTAATTGAAATTTTGAAAAGCGCTACATGTATTCGTGATCAGCGTCGGACTTTACATATGAAAATTGAGTTTGGTTGGAATAGGAGTTAGAAATTTTTTCCCTGTTCATGACGTCTCCCCTGCCAAATATCCAAAAAATGTGAAAATTTTTATTGCAATAACTTTTGATCTAATTGAAATTTTGAAAAGAGCTACATGTATTCGTGATCAGCGTCGGACTTTACATATGAAAATTGAGTTTGGTTGGAATAGGAGTTAGAAATTTTTTCCCTGTTCATGACGTCTCCCCTGCCAAATATCCAAAAAATGTGAAAATTTTTATTGCAATAACTTTTGATCTAATTGAAATTTTGAAAGAGCTACATGTATTCGTGATCAGCGTCGGACTTTACATAAGAAAATTGAGTTTGGTTGGAATAGGAGTTAGAAATTTTTTCCCTGTTCATGACGTCTCCCCTGCCAAATATCCAAAAAATGTGAAAATTTTTATTGCAATAACTTTTGATCTAATTGAAATTTTGAAAAGAGCTACATGTATTCGTGATCAGCGTCGGACTTTACATATGAAAATTGAGTTTGGTTGGAATAGGAGTTAGAAATTTTTTCCCTGTTCATGACGTCTCCCCTGCCAAATATCCAAAAAATGTGAAAATTTTTATTGCAATAACTTTTGATCTAATTGAAATTTTGAGAAGAGCTACATGTATTCGTGATCAGCGTCGGACTTTACATATGAAAATTGAGTTTGGTTGGAATAGGAGTTAGAAATTTTTTCCCTGTTCATGACGTCTCCCCTGCCAAATATCCAAAAAATGTGAAAATTTTTATTGCAATAACTTTTGATCTAATTGAAATTTTGAAAAGAGCTACATGTATTCGTGATCAGCGTCGGACTTTACATAAGAAAATTGAGTTTGGTTGGAATAGGAGTTAGAAATTTTTTCCCTGTTCATGACGTCTCCCCTGCCAAATATCCAAAAAATGTGAAAATTTTTATTGCAATAACTTTTGATCTAATTGAAATTTTGAAAAGCGCTACATGTATTCGTGATCAGCGTCGGACTTTACATATGAAAATTGAGTTTGGTTGGAATAGGAGTTAGAAATTTTTTCCCTGTTCATGACGTCTCCCCTGCCAAATATCCAAAAAATGTGAAAATTTTTATTGCAATAACTTTTGATCTAATTGAAATTTTGAAAAGAGCTACATGTATTCGTGATCAGCGTCGGACTTTACATAAGAAAATTGAGTTTGGTTGGAATAGGAGTTAGAAATTTTTTCCCTGTTCATGACGTCTCCCCTGCCAAATATCCAAAAAATGTGAAAATTTTTATTGCAATAACTTTTGATCTAATTGAAATTTTGAGAAGAGCTACATGTATTCGTGATCAGCGTCGGACTTTACATATGAAAATTGAGTTTGGTTGGAATAGGAGTTAGAAATTTTTTCCCTGTTCATGACGTCTCCCCTGCCAAATATCCAAAAAATGTGAAAATTTTTATTGCAATAACTTTTGATCTAATTGAAATTTTGAAAAGAGCTACATGTATTCGTGATCAGCGTCGGACTTTACATAAGAAAATTGAGTTTGGTTGGAATAGGAGTTAGAAATTTTTTCCCTGTTCATGACGTCTCCCCTGCCAAATATCCAAAAAATGTGAAAATTTTTATTGCAATAACTTTTGATCTAATTGAAATTTTGAAAAGAGCTACATGTATTCGTGATCAGCGTCGGACTTTACATATGAAAATTGAGTTTGGTTGGAATAGGAGTTAGAAATTTTTTCCCTGTTCATGACGTCTCCCCTGCCAAATATCCAAAAAATGTGAAAATTTTTATTGCAATAACTTTTGATCTAATTGAAATTTTGAAAAGAGCTACATGTATTCGTGATCAGCGTCGGACTTTACATAAGAAAATTGAGTTTGGTTGGAATAGGAGTTAGAAATTTTTTCCCTGTTCATGACGTCTCCCCTGCCAAATATCCAAAAAATGTGAAAATTTTTATTGCAATAACTTTTGATCTAATTGAAATTTTGAGAAGAGCTACATGTATTCGTGATCAGCGTCGGACTTTACATATGAAAATTGAGTTTGGTTGGAATAGGAGTTAGAAATTTTTTCCCTGTTCATGACGTCTCCCCTGCCAAATATCCAAAAAATGTGAAAATTTTTATTGCAATAACTTTTGATCTAATTGAAATTTTGAAAAGAGCTACATGTATTCGTGATCAGCGTCGGACTTTACATAAGAAAATTGAGTTTGGTTGGAATAGGAGTTAGAAATTTTTTCCCTGTTCATGACGTCTCCCCTGCCAAATATCCAAAAAATGTGAAAATTTTTATTGCAATAACTTTTGATCTAATTGAAATTTTGAAAAGCGCTACATGTATTCGTGATCAGCGTCGGACTTTACATATGAAAATTGAGTTTGGTTGGAATAGGAGTTAGAAATTTTTTCCCTGTTCATGACGTCTCCCCTGCCAAATATCCAAAAAATGTGAAAATTTTTATTGCAATAACTTTTGATCTAATTGAAATTTTGAAAAGAGCTACATGTATTCGTGATCAGCGTCGGACTTTACATAAGAAAATTGAGTTTGGTTGGAATAGGAGTTAGAAATTTTTTCCCTGTTCATGACGTCTCCCCTGCCAAATATCCAAAAAATGTGAAAATTTTTATTGCAATAACTTTTGATCTAATTGAAATTTTGAAAAGCGCTACATGTATTCGTGATCAGCGTCGGACTTTACATATGAAAATTGAGTTTGGTTGGAATAGGAGTTAGAAATTTTTTCCCTGTTCATGACGTCTCCCCTGCCAAATATCCAAAAAATGTGAAAATTTTTATTGCAATAACTTTTGATCTAATTGAAATTTTGAAAAGAGCTACATGTATTCGTGATCAGCGTCGGACTTTACATAAGAAAATTGAGTTTGGTTGGAATAGGAGTTAGAAATTTTTTCCCTGTTCATGACGTCTCCCCTGCCAAATATCCAAAAAATGTGAAAATTTTTATTGCAATAACTTTTGATCTAATTGAAATTTTGAGAAGAGCTACATGTATTCGTGATCAGCGTCGGACTTTACATATGAAAATTGAGTTTGGTTGGAATAGGAGTTAGAAATTTTTTCCCTGTTCATGACGTCTCCCCTGCCAAATATCCAAAAAATGTGAAATTTTTATTGCAATAACTTTTGATCTAATTGAAATTTTGAAAAGCGCTACATGTATTCGTGATCAGCGTCGGACTTTACATAAGAAAATTGAGTTTGGTTGGAATAGGAGTTAGAAATTTTTTCCCTGTTCATGACGTCTCCCCTGCCAAATATCCAAAAAATGTGAAAATTTTTATTGCAATAACTTTTGATCTAATTGAAATTTTGAAAGAGCTACATGTATTCGTGATCAGCGTCGGACTTTACATAAGAAAATTGAGTTTGGTTGGAATAGGAGTTAGAAATTTTTCCCTGTTCATGACGTCTCCCCTGCCAAATATCCAAAAAATGTGAAAATTTTTATTGCAATAACTTTTGATCTAATTGAAATTTTGAAAAGCGCTACATGTATTCGTGATCAGCGTCGGACTTTACATAAGAAAATTGAGTTTGGTTGGAATAGGAGTTAGAAATTTTTTCCCTGTTCATGACGTCTCCCCTGCCAAATATCCAAAAAATGTGAAAATTTTTATTGCAATAACTTTTGATCTAATTGAAATTTTGAAAAGAGCTACATGTATTCGTGATCAGCGTCGGACTTTACATAAGAAAATTGAGTTTGGTTGGAATAGGAGTTAGAAATTTTTTCCCTGTTCATGACGTCTCCCCTGCCAAATATCCAAAAAATGTGAAAATTTTTATTGCAATAACTTTTGATCTAATTGAAATTTTGAAAAGAGCTACATGTATTCGTGATCAGCGTCGGACTTTACATAAGAAAATTGAGTTTGGTTGGAATAGGAGTTAGAAATTTTTTCCCTGTTCATGACGTCTCCCCTGCCAAATATCCAAAAAATGTGAAAATTTTTATTGCAATAACTTTTGATCTAATTGAAATTTTGAAAAGCGCTACATGTATTCGTGATCAGCGTCGGACTTTACATAAGAAAATTGAGTTTGGTTGGAATAGGAGTTAGAAATTTTTTCCCTGTTCATGACGTCTCCCCTGCCAAATATCCAAAAAATGTGAAAATTTTTATTGCAATAACTTTTGATCTAATTGAAATTTTGAAAAGCGCTACATGTATTCGTGATCAGCGTCGGACTTTACATAAGAAAATTGAGTTTGGTTGGAATAGGAGTTAGAAATTTTTTCCCTGTTCATGACGTCTCCCCTGCCAAATATCCAAAAAATGTGAAAATTTTTATTGCAATAACTTTTGATCTAATTGAAATTTTGAAAAGAGCTACATGTATTCGTGATCAGCGTCGGACTTTACATATGAAAATTGAGTTTGGTTGGAATAGGAGTTAGAAATTTTTTCCCTGTTCATGACGTCTCCCCTGCCAAATATCCAAAAAATGTGAAAATTTTTATTGCAATAACTTTTGATCTAATTGAAATTTTGAAAAGAGCTACATGTATTCGTGATCAGCGTCGGACTTTACATAAGAAAATTGAGTTTGGTTGGAATAGGAGTTAGAAATTTTTTCCCTGTTCATGACGTCTCCCCTGCCAAATATCCAAAAAATGTGAACATTTTTATTGCAATAACTTTTGATCTAATTGAAATTTTGAAAAGCGCTACATGTATTCGTGATCAGCGTCGGACTTTACATAAGAAAATTGAGTTTGGTTGGAATAGGAGTTAGAAATTTTTTCCCTGTTCATGACGTCTCCCCTGCCAAATATCCAAAAAATGTGAAAATTTTTATTGCAATAACTTTTGATCTAATTGAAATTTTGAAAAGAGCTACATGTATTCGTGATCAGCGTCGGACTTTACATAAGAAAATTGAGTTTGGTTGGAATAGGAGTTAGAAATTTTTTCCCTGTTCATGACGTCTCCCCTGCCAAATATCCAATAAATGTGAAAATTTCTTATTGCAATAACTTTTGATCTAATTGAAATTTTGAAAGAGCTACATGTATTCGTGATCAGCGTCGGACTTTACATATGAAAATTGAGTTTGGTTGGAATAGGAGTTAGAAATTTTTTCCCTGTTCATGACGTCTCCCCTGCCAAATATCCAAAAAATGTGAAAATTTTTATTGCAATAACTTTTGATCTAATTGAAATTTTGAAAAGCGCTACATGTATTCGTGATCAGCGTCGGACTTTACATATGAAAATTGAGTTTGGTTGGAATAGGAGTTAGAAATTTTTTCCCTGTTCATGACGTCTCCCCTGCCAAATATCCAAAAAATGTGAAAATTTTTATTGCAATAACTTTTGATCTAATTGAAATTTTGAAAAGAGCTACATGTATTCGTGATCAGCGTCGGACTTTACATAAGAAAATTGAGTTTGGTTGGAATAGGAGTTAGAAATTTTTTCCCTGTTCATGACGTCTCCCCTGCCAAATATCCAAAAAATGTGAAAATTTTTATTGCAATAACTTTTGATCTAATTGAAATTTTGAAAAGAGCTACATGTATTCGTGATCAGCGTCGGACTTTACATTAGAAAATTGAGTTTGGTTGGAATAGGAGTTAGAAATTTTTTCCCTGTTCATGACGTCTCCCCTGCCAAATATCCAAAAAATGTGAAAATTTTTATTGCAATAACTTTTGATCTAATTGAAATTTTGAAAGAGCTACATGTATTCGTGATCAGCGTCGGACTTTACATAAGAAAATTGAGTTTGGTTGGAATAGGAGTTAGAAATTTTTTCCCTGTTCATGACGTCTCCCCTGCCAAATATCCAAAAAATGTGAAAATTTTTATTGCAATAACTTTTGATCTAATTGAAATTTTGAAAAGAGCTACATGTATTCGTGATCAGCGTCGGACTTTACATATGAAAATTGAGTTTGGTTGGAATAGGAGTTAGAAATTTTTTCCCTGTTCATGACGTCTCCCCTGCCAAATATCCAAAAAATGTGAACATTTTTATTGCAATAACTTTTGATCTAATTGAAATTTTGAAAAGCGCTACATGTATTCGTGATCAGCGTCGGACTTTACATAAGAAAATTGAGTTTGGTTGGAATAGGAGTTAGAAATTTTTTCCCTGTTCATGACGTCTCCCCTGCCAAATATCCAAAAAATGTGAAAATTTTTATTGCAATAACTTTTGATCTAATTGAAATTTTGAAAAGAGCTACATGTATTCGTGATCAGCGTCGGACTTTACATAAGAAAATTGAGTTTGGTTGGAATAGGAGTTAGAAATTTTTTCCCTGTTCATGACGTCTCCCCTGCCAAATATCCAAAAAATGTGAAAATTTTTATTGCAATAACTTTTGATCTAATTGAAATTTTGAAAAGAGCTACATGTATTCGTGATCAGCGTCGGACTTTACATATGAAAATTGAGTTTGGTTGGAATAGGAGTTAGAAATTTTTTCCCTGTTCATGACGTCTCCCCTGCCAAATATCCAAAAAATGTGAAAATTTTTATTGCAATAACTTTTGATCTAATTGAAATTTTGAAAAGGCTACATGTATTCGTGATCAGCGTCGGACTTTACATAAGAAAATTGAGTTTGGTTGGAATAGGAGTTAGAAATTTTTTCCCTGTTCATGACGTCTCCCCTGCCAAATATCCAAAAAATGTGAAAATTTCTTATTGCAATAACTTTTGATCTAATTGAAATTTTGAAAAGAGCTACATGTATTCGTGATCAGCGTCGGACTTTACATATGAAAATTGAGTTTGGTTGGAATAGGAGTTAGAAATTTTTTCCCTGTTCATGACGTCTCCCCTGCCAAATATCCAAAAAATGTGAAAATTTTTATTGCAATAACTTTTGATCTAATTGAAATTTTGAGAAGAGCTACATGTATTCGTGATCAGCGTCGGACTTTACATATGAAAATTGAGTTTGGTTGGAATAGGAGTTAGAAATTTTTTCCCTGTTCATGACGTCTCCCCTGCCAAATATCCAAAAAATGTGAAAATTTTTATTGCAATAACTTTTGATCTAATTGAAATTTTGAAAAGAGCTACATGTATTCGTGATCAGCGTCGGACTTAACATAAGAAAATTGAGTTTGGTTGGAATAGGAGTTAGAAATTTTTTCCCTGTTCATGACGTCTCCCCTGCCAAATATCCAAAAAATGTGAAAATTTTTATTGCAATAACTTTTGATCTAATTGAAATTTTGAGAAGAGCTACATGTATTCGTGATCAGCGTCGGACTTTACATATGAAAATTGAGTTTGGTTGGAATAGGAGTTAGAAATTTTTTCCCTGTTCATGACGTCTCCCCTGCCAAATATCCAAAAAATGTGAACATTTTTATTGCAATAACTTTTGATCTAATTGAAATTTTGAAAAGCGCTACATGTATTCGTGATCAGCGTCGGACTTTACATAAGAAAATTGAGTTTGTTGGAATAGGAGTTAGAAATTTTTTCCCTGTTCATGACGTCTCCCCTGCCAAATATCCAAAAAATGTGAACATTTTTATTGCAATAACTTTTGATCTAATTGAAATTTTGAAAAGCGCTACATGTATTCGTGATCAGCGTCGGACTTTACATAAGAAAATTGAGTTTGGTTGGAATAGGAGTTAGAAATTTTTTCCCTGTTCATGACGTCTCCCCTGCCAAATATCCAAAAATGTGAA